>CM017559.1:37136003-37306565 GCA_007844125.1 Sinonovacula constricta
GCTTCTTTTAACGCTTAAGGTCATACATGGCTTCGGAATTTTGGGAAAAGACTTTTTTTCCGTCGCGTCGCCAAATACTGTTTTTTAGCCTATATGATCATGAAGTGCGAATGTTTAAATGCTCATAGGAGTCAAATATGACGAATAAAATGGTAGTTCTTCTCACTTCCCATACATGTACATATAACTTAAACCTTACTTTCGCTTTCGTCTCCATAGTCGGTCATAGCCGATATTTTCATCGGGCATTTCCGTTATAACACCGAAAGTAAGAAACGGTGTCGTCGGTGTTTTTCCGACTTGAGGGGAATTAGATTTGTGCTGCTCCATCCTACAAGCGAATGATCTTCTGTTTCTTTCCGAATAAGACAAAGCTGACCTTGCTCTCTTTCGTCCGCCATTGTTATTTACGAATTAAGGGTCACAGACGAAAGTATGTGCGGGTCGCGGAATAATAACAACGCTAAAGTAGCTGGTCGGAACATTTCGGGATACGACCAAAGTAATTTAAAATCTTTAATGACTCCCCAGTGCTAAGATTTTATAAATTTTATAATATTGTTTTATCGACTCCTTTGAAATTATATTAACAACTATGGACAAACAGACAATTATAAATGTATATGCCATATAGCATATCTGAAATGTTATTTTCCACCAAAATTGATGATGAAATTACAAACCATAACTTAATAATGACGAAGTTGCAGCGAGTCGACACGTATGAATTCAATCATTGAATTGTCTGCCTATCGGTTCCGTCAGTCGTACGCCTTTATAATATTGCATACACAATTTCTTCTAATTGTCGTTATTTAAAAAAAATCATTTTAGATACTCGATTTTTCAGACTCATCATTTTTATCTGTAATTGTTCGAGAGATAGAGAGATTCTTAGATATGATGAGATCTGTCATAAATCTTCCCATTGACAGACCATTTGGAAAGTGTGTTTAATCTCCGGTCCCCCTTGACACAGCAATAACTTGAAGAGCATTGATTCATTCTGCACAAGCTCTCTTTCGCTTAGTTCAGTATTTATCTTTGTACAATATTCGTTGTTTGAGATTGAAGCATAAGAAACACTTCCCGCTCCCGCTGGGACCGTACATGACCAGATGACTACCAACTTTCTGAAAACACTTATTACGGTATAATTCTGTATAATTTTTCGGTACAGTTCACAACTTTTCTGCCTCTGGTATGATCAGCACAAATTAGACAGGCTAAATAGTGTAAATCCAGATAAGTCTATCGAATCAAGATTTACCATAATTGCTGCAAGATTATTTGTTTGTTTGTATATGTTTAGTAACATTTGCATAAAGTTGAAAGCAAACAAGTATTTTATAAGTTTGAGCTGATATAAAATATCCCAAAGCTATCACTTTTTTAGCTTCAATCTTACTTGACGTAGCGGTATTTAATGACGTTATTTGGACGTAAAGCGGGCGTTTGGAACATTTGTCCTGTTAGAAAATTAACGCTATTTGCAGTACTTCTGGAAAGTACTAAAAAGCGACCAGTAACAGATGCTACGGCAGTAATGGATGGTACGGCAGTAATGGATGGTACGGCAGTAACAGATGCTACGGCAGTAATGGATGCTACGGCAGTAATGGATGGTACGGCAGTAACAGATGCTACGGCAGTAACAGATGCTACGACAGTAATTGATGGTACGGCAGTAACAGATGCTACGGCAGTAACAGATGCTACGGCAGTAATGGATGCTACGGCAGTAATGGATGGTACGGCAGTAACAGATGCTACGGCAGTAATGGATGCTACGGCAGATTTGGATGGTACGGCAGTAACAGATGCTACGGCAGTAATGGATGCTACGGCAGTAATGGATGGTACGGCAGTAACAGATGCTACGGCAGTAATGGATGCTACGGCAGTAATGGATGGTACGGCAGTAACAGATGCTACGGCAGTAACAGATGCTACGGCAGTAATTGATGCTACGGCAGTAATGGATGGTACGGCAGTAACAGATGCTACGGCAGTAATGGATGCTACGGCAGAAATGGATGGTACGGCAGTAACAGATGCTACGGCAGTAATGGATGCTACGGCAGTAATGGATGGTACGCCAGTAACAGATGCTACGGCAGTAACAGATGCTACGGCAGTAATGGATGCTACGGCAGTAATGGATGGTACGCCAGTAACAGATGCTACGGCAGTAACAGATGCTACGGCAGTAATGGATGCTACGGCAGTAATGGATGGTACGGCAGTAACAGATGCTACGGCAGTAACAGATGGTACGGCAGTAATGGATGCTACGGCAGTAACAGATAGTACGGCAGTAACAGATGCTACGGCAGTAACAGATGCTACGGCAGTAACAGATGGTACGGCAATAACAGATGCTACGACAGTAACAGACGGTACGGCAGTAACAGATGCTACGACAGTAACAGATGCTACGACAGTAACGGATGCTACGGCAGTAACAGATGCTACGACAGTAACGGATGCTACGGCAGTAACGGATGCTACGACAGTAACATATGCTACGACAGTAACAGATGCTACGGCAGTAACAGATGCTACGGCAGTAACAGATGGTACGGCAATAACAGATGCTACGACAGTAACAGACGATACGGCAGTAACAGATGCTACGACAGTAACAGATGCTACGACAGTAACAGATGCTACGACAGTTACAGATGCTACGCAGTAACGGATGCTACGGCAGTAACAGATGGTACGGCAGTAACAGATGCTACGGCAGTAACAGATGCTACGACAGTAACGGATGCTACGGCAGTAACGGATGCTACGGCAGTAACGGATGCTACGACTGTAACAGATGCTACGGCAGTAACAGATGCTACGGCAGTAACAGATGCTACGACAGTAACAGATGCTACGGCAATAACGGATGGTACGGCAGTAACAGATGCTACGCAGTAACGGATGGTACGGCAGTTACAGATGCTACGGCAGTAACAGATGCTACGGCAGTAACAGATGCTACGACAGTAACAGATGCTACGACAGTAACGGATGCTACGGCAGTAACGGATGCTACGCCAGTAACAGATGCTACGGCAGTAACAGATGCTACAGCAGTAATGGATGCTATGGCAGTAATGGATGCTACGGCAGTAATGGATGCTACGGCAGTTACAGATGCTACGGCAGTAATGGATGCTACGGCAGTAACGGATGCTACAGCAGTAATAGATGCTACGGCAGTAATAGATGCTACGGCAGTAACAGATGCTACGGCAGTAATGGATGCTACGGCAGTAATGGCAGTAACGGATGCCACGACAGTAACAGATGCTACGGCAGTAATGGATGCTACGGCAAGCTGAAAGTCAATGACCTTTACTGCGTGTTAAAGCTTCTAGTTAAGTGTGGAAGACGCTATTCCAGGACCGAATGGAAAAAAGACAATACACAGTGAACAACTGACAGATATAATGGAAACCAGCTACTTCCCAAACGAATCATATTCTTTTTATCATATATTATTCCACCTTAGCACTTATATCCTGTTGCAATAAAACAATACTTGCAAAGGAAGAATGCCATTGTTGCTCGAACTATGGGAATGCAAAATGTATTTTCTAACATATACATGCATACAAATAAAGTCCTGCTCACGGTTCAGGAGCATCGCTACTTGCACTAACACGGATACAACTTATTCGGAATGCCTCGGGAAATTCAGCCGTCTGTTATGATCATCCTTCTGATGTGTCTTGTGGAATGATACACTTACAGAACCGCAACATTTTGTTCGCCCAACAGATTACGCCTAAAATGTACACCAGTATGGTTCAGTCGGTATTTTATAGATAAAACACATACAGAGCATTATTTATTTGCAATTTACTGCCATCTTAAACCAAACAAATAGCCCTACATCCAATTTATAAACATTTATTTGTTAAAAAAAAGTAATTGTATTTTTAATTACAGACGGAACTATTTATCATTTATCATGATAAATGGTAAGTCCCCAAAATCGACTAGTTGTATAAATATCATAGCATAGATATAGCCCCATGGTTGATGATTGAAAATGCCTCATAAAATGTACCAATCGTTTGTAATTACTCGGGTGTGGATAGTGGGGAGTATCCAGCCTGTATGAAGTATTAGGTCTTTAAATTGTATCTAAATTGCACAAATTGCTTCGGGTTTCCGAGTGATGAGAATCTGTTCACCTCGGCACTTTCCGTCGCTTTCCAAAGCGGAATGCGCTAAAACAGTCGATATGTTTCAAATGCATGCGTTTCTAAAATGACCCGACTTAGAATGTCGTCAAAGATCCCGGGAGCGTTGTTAAATGTGGATTTCAGTCTTGTCCGTTGAATGTTAACTACATACGTTTGCTAATATTTCGATCACGTACTGCACAGAAAACACCACGCCTTACTTTATGTAAACGAATGCCATTGAGTTTCTGTCAGTTTTAGATTGTTTGATCACTTTAAAATAGGAATGTATGTGTTTGTGACGTCATTCATTTTTTTTCCAAGTATAAAATAGTATAAAGCCGACATTCTCATAGGCAAATAACTATTATTGTTTTATTACTGTTAGTGCATTCTCTACATTAATTTAAGCACCAACCCACAGGATGCCCAAATTTCTTATATCAAAAGATGAACCTCGCCACCACGTGTCCTTACTGCCCATCGGTTGTTCTCCACGGCACGGACTAGGGGTCGCCAATTGTTGCCCCCAACCCCACCCTCTCCACCCTCGAATTTTTTCAAGCATCAAAATAAGATGTACTTACGGCTTTAAAAGTCATAAAACCAATACAAATAACACACCAGTATATGTTTAAATCCTGTAGTCATGTAGTTGCAGAGTGTGGTTGTAAATATACAAACAACACGTACATTGCATTGTTATTTCTGTCACCGATTGTTACGAGCAGACGAAGCTTATACGAGACAAAAACGATTGGAACAAGGTTCCTTGGTTCTGCTTTGGGTGGTGTATGGGATTATCTATAGAAATAAGGGTTGAAAATATGTCTGCTGTCGTCTAAAATTGTTATGACCACAATTAAAATTGACATGTATGTTTATGGTAGCATATCGATTCTTTGAAGATACAACAAACACGTACATTTCAATTTTCGCCGAAAACGCTTGCGTGCAAGTATAGCTTATGACATGTAAATGGTGTTCTGATTAGTGTGCATTGTATAAAGGAAGTATTTGTGGCTGGTATAAACTAAGATTCCGTTGCATTGAGAATTCCAGACTACATTTGTGCCAACAACTTAAACAGACAGTTTGGTGTTACACTTTTGTGAGATTACCTTAAGCATTTTTTCGCTAACCGGTCTTGTTTCACTATATGTTTTAATCGGTCTTTGTTTCACTATATGTTCTTAACTTCTTATCGGTCTTGTTTCACTATATGTTCTTATGGGTCTTGTTTTACTATAGGTTCTTATGGGTCTTGTTGCACTATAGGTTCTTATGGGTCTTGTTTCACTATATGTTCTTATGGGTCTTGTTTCACTATACGTTCTTATCGGTCTTGTTTCACTATACGTTCTTATCGGTCTTGTTGCACTAAATGTTCTTATCGGTCTTGTTTCACTAAATGTTCTTATCGGTCTTGTTTCACTATATGTTCTTATCGGTCTTGTTTCACTGTATGTTCTTATCGGTCTTGTTTCACTATATGTTCTTATCGGTCTTGTTTCACTAAATGTTCTTATCGGTCTTGTTTCACTAAATGTTCTTATCGGTCTTGTTTCACTAAATGTTCTTATCGGTCTTGTTTCACTATAGGTTCTTATGGGTCTTGTTTCACTATAGGTTCTTATGGGTCTTGTTTCACTATATGTTCTTATGGGTCTTGTTTCACTATATGTTCTTTATCGGTCTTGTTTCACTATATGTTCTTACCGGTCTTGTTTCACTATATGTTCTTTATCGGTCTTGTTTCACTATATGTTCTTTATCGGTCTTGTTTCACTATATGTTCTTATGGGTCTTGTATCACTATATGTTCTTATCGGTCTTGTTTCACTATATGTTCTTACCGGTCTTGTTTCACTATATGTTCTTATCGGTCTTGTTTCACTATATGTTCTTATCGGTCTTGTTTCACTATATGTTCTTACCGGTCTTGTTTCACTATAGGTTCTTATGGGTCTTGTTTCACTATATGTTCTTATGCGTCTTGTTTCACTGTATGTTCTTATCGGTCTTGTTTCACTAAACGTTCTTATCGGTCTTGTTTCACTATATGTTCTTATCTGTCTTGTTTCACTAAACGTTCTTATCGGTCTTGTTTCACTATATGTTCTTATCGGTCTTGTTTCACTGTATGTTCTTATGGGTCTTGTTTCACTATATGTTCTTATGGGTCTTGTTTCACTGTATGTTCTTATGGGTCTTGTTTCACTATAGGTTCTTATGGGTCTTGTTTCACTATAGGTTCTTATCGGTCTTGTTTCACTAAACGTTCTTACCGGTCTTGTTTCACTATAGGTTCTTATGGGTCTTGTTTCACTATAGGTTCTTATGGGTCTTGTTTCACTATATGTTCTTATCTGTCTTGTTTCACTAAACGTTCTTTATCAGTCTTGTTTCACTATAGGTTCTTATCGGTCTTGTTTCACTATATGTTCTTATGAGTCTTATTTCACTATAGGTTCTTATCGGTCTTGTTTCACTAAACGTTCTTATCGGTCTTGTTTCACTATAGGTTCTTATCGGTCTTGTTTCACTAAACGTTCTTATCGGTCTTGTTTCACTATATGTTCTTATCGGTCTTGTTTCACTATAGGTTCTTATCTGTCTTGTTTCACTAAACGTTCTTATCGGTCTTGTTTCACTATATGTTCTTATGGGTCTTGTTTCACTATAGGTTCTTATCTGTCTTGTTTCACTATATGTTCTTATCTGTCTTGTTTCACTATAGGTTCTTATGGGTCTTGTTTCACTATATGTTCTTATCTGTCTTGTTTCACTATAGGTTCTTATGGGTCTTGTTTCACTATAGGTTCTTATGGGTCTTGTTTCACTGTATGTTCTTATGTGTCTTGTTTCACTATAGGTTCTTATCGGTCTTGTTTCACTATATGTTCTTATGGGTCTTGTTTCACTATAGGTTCTTATCTGTCTTGTTTCACTATATGTTCTTATCTGTCTTGTTTCACTATAGGTTCTTATGGGTCTTGTTTCACTATATGTTCTTATCTGTCTTGTTTCACTAAACGTTCTTATCGGTCTTGTTTCACTATAGGTTCTTATCGGTCTTGTTTCACTATATGTTCTTATCTGTCTTGTTTCACTGTATGTTCTTATCGGTCTTGTTTCACTATAGGTTCTTACCGGTCTTGTTTCACTATATGTTCTTATCGGTCTTGTTTCACTGTATGTTCTTATGGGTCTTGTTTCACTGTAGGTTCTTATGGGTCTTGTTTCACTATATGTTCTTATCGGTCTTGTTTCACTGTATGTTCTTATGGGTCTTGTTTCACTATAGGTTCTTATGGGTCTTGTTTCACTTTAGGTTCTTATGGGTCTTGTTTCACTATATGTTCTTATCGGTCTTGTTTCACTGTATGTTCTTATTGGTCTTGTTTCACTATAGGTTCTTATGTGTCTTGTTTCACTATAGGTTCTTATGGGTCTTGTTTCACTGTATGTTCTTATGTGTCTTGTTTCACTATAGGTTCTTATGGGTCTTGTTTCACTATAGGTTCTTATCGGTCTTGTTTCACTGTATGTTCTTATGTGTCTTGTTTCACTATAGGTTCTTATGTGTCTTGTTTCACTATAGGTTCTTATGTGTCTTGTTTCACTATATGTTCTTATCGGTCTTGTTTCACTATAGGTTCTTATGGGTCTTGTTTCACTATAGGTTCTTATGGGTCTTGTTTCACTATAGGTTCTTATGGGTCTTGTTTCACTATAGGTTCTTATGTGTCTTGTTTCACTGTATGTTCTTATGTGTCTTGTTTCACTGTATGTTCTTATGTGTCTTGTTTCACTATAGGTTCTTATGTGTCTTGTTTCACTATAGGTTCTTATGGGTCTTGTTTCACTATAGGTTCTTATGTGTCTTGTTTCACTATAGGTTCTTATGGGTCTTGTTTCACTATAGGCTCTTATGGGTCTTGTTTCACTGTATGTTCTTATCGGTCTTGTTTCACCATATGTTCTTATCTGTCCTGTTTCACTAAACGTTCTTTATCGGTCTTGTTTCACTATATGTTCTTATCGGTCTTGTTTCACTATATGTTCTTATGTGTCTTGTTTCACTATAGGTTCTTATGGGTCTTGTTTCACTATAGGTTCTTATGGGTCTTGTTTCACTGTATGTTCTTATGTGTCTTGTTTCACTATAGGTTCTTATGGGTCTTGTTTCACTGTATGTTCTTATGGGTCTTGTTTCACTATAGGTTCTTATGGGTCTTGTTTCACTGTATGTTCTTATGTGTCTTGTTTCACTATAGGTTCTTATGGGTCTTGTTTCACTGTATGTTCTTATGGGTCTTGTTTCACTATAGGTTCTTATGGGTCTTGTTTCACTATATGTTCTTATCGGTCTTGTTTCACTAAACGTTCTTTATCGGTCTTGTTTCACTATATGTTCTTATCGGTCTTATTTCACTATAGCTTCTTATGGGTCTTGTTTCACTATAGGTTCTCATGGGTCTTGTTTCACTATATGTTCTTACCGGTCTTGTTTCACTATAGGTTCTTATGGGTCTTGTTTCACTATAGGTTCTTATGGGTCTTGTTTCACTATATGTTCTTATCTGTCTTGTTTCACTAAACGTTCTTTATCGGTCTTGTTTCACTATATGTTCTTATCGGTCTTGTTTCACTGTATGTTCTTATGTGTCTTGTTTCACTATATGTTCTTATCGGTCTTGTTTCACTATATGTTCTTATGCGTCTTGTTTCACTGTATGTTCTTATGCGTCTTGTTTCACTATAGGTTCTTATCGGTCTTGTTTCACTATATGTTCTTACCGGTCTTGTTTCACTATATGTTCTTATCGGTCTTGTTTCACTATATGTTCTTACCGGTCTTGTTTCACTATAGGTTCTTATGGGTCTTGTTTCACTATATGTTCTTATCGGTCTTGTTTCACTATAGGTTCTTATCGGTCTTGTTTCACTATATGTTCTTATCTGTCTTGTTTCACTGTATGTTCTTATCGGTCTTGTTTCACTATAGGTTCTTACCGGTCTTGTTTCACTATATGTTCTTATCGGTCTTGTTTCACTGTATGTTCTTATGGGTCTTGTTTCACTATATGTTCTTATGGGTCTTGTTTCACTATATGTTCTTATCGGTCTTGTTTCACTGTATGTTCTTATGGGTCTTGTTTCACTATAGGTTCTTATGGGTCTTGTTTCACTTTAGGTTCTTATGGGTCTTGTTTCACTATATGTTCTTATCGGTCTTGTTTCACTGTATGTTCTTATCGGTCTTGTTTCACTGTATGTTCTTATGTGTCTTGTTTCACTATAGGTTCTTATGGGTCTTGTTTCATTATATGTTCTTATGTGTCTTGTTTCACTAAACGTTCTTTATCGGTCTTGTTTCACTATATGTTCTTATCGGTCTTGTTTCACTATATGTTTTTATGTGTCTTGTTTCACTTTAGGTTCTTATGGGTCTTGTTTCACTATAGGTTCTTATGGGTCTTGTTTCACTGTATGTTCTTATGGGTCTTGTTTCACTATAGGTTCTTATGGGTCTTGTTTCACTGTATGTTCTTATCGGTCTTGTTTCACTAAACGTTCTTTATCGGTCTTGTTTCACTATATGTTCTTATCGGTCTTATTTCACTATAGGTTCTTATGGGTCTTGTTTCACTATAGGTCCTCATGGGTCTTGTTTCACTATATGTTCTTACCGGTCTTGTTTCACTATAGGTTCTTATGGGTCTTGTTTCACTATAGGTTCTTATGGGTCTTGTTTCACTATATGTTCTTATCTGTCTTGTTTCACTAAACGTTCTTTATCGGTCTTGTTTCACTATATGTTCTTATCGGTCTTGTTTCACTATATGTTCTTATGCGTCTTGTTTCACTATAGGTTCTTATCGGTCTTGTTTCACTATATGTTCTTACCGGTCTTGTTTCACTATATGTTCTTATCGGTCTTGTTTCACTATATGTTCTTACCGGTCTTGTTTCACTATAGGTTCTTATGGGTCTTGTTTCACTATAGGTTCTTATGGGTTTTGTTTTACTATAGGTTCTTATGGGTCTTGTTTCACTATAGGTTCTTATGGGTCTTGTTTCACTATAGGTTCTTATCGGTCTTGTTTCACTATAGGTTCTTATGGGTCTTGTTTCACTATAGGTTCTTACCGGTCTTGTTTCACTATAGGTTCTTATGGGTCTTGTTTCACTATAGGTTCTTATGGGTCTTGTTTCACTATATGTTCTTATCTGTCTTGTTTCACTAAACGTTCTTATCGGTCTTGTTTCACTATAGGTTCTTATCGGTCTTGTTTCACTATATGTTCTTATCTGTCTTGTTTCACTGTATGTTCTTATGCGTCTTGTTTCACTATAGGTTCTTATGGGTCTTGTTTCACTATAGGTTCTTATCGGTCTTGTTTCACTATAGGTTCTTACCGGTCTTGTTTCACTATAGGTTCTTATGGGTCTTGTTTCACTATAGGTTCTTATGGGTCTTGTTTCACTATATGTTCTTATCGGTCTTGTTTCACTATATGTTCTTATGGGTCTTGTTTCACTATATGTTCTTATGTGTCTTGTTTCACTATATGTTCTTATCGGTCTTGTTTCACTGTATGTTCTTATCGGTCTTGTTTCACTATAGGTTCTTATGTGTCTTGTTTCACTATAGGTTCTTATGGGTCTTGTTTCACTGTATGTTCTTATGGGTCTTGTTTCACTATAGGTTCTTATGGGTCTTGTTTCACTATATGTTCTTATCTGTCTTGTTTCACTAAACGTTCTTATCGGTCTTGTTTCACTATAGGTTCTTATCGGTCTTGTTTCACTGTATGTTCTTATCTGTCTTGTTTCACTGTATGTTCTTGTCGGTCTTGTTTCACTATAGGTTCTTATGGGTCTTGTTTCACTTTAGGTTCTTATCGGTCTTGTTTCACTATAGGTTCTTACCGGTCTTGTTTCACTATATGTTCTTATCGGTCTTGTTTCACTATATGTTCTTATCTGTCTTGTTTCACTGTATGTTCTTATGCGTCTTGTTTCACTATATGTTCTTATGCGTCTTGTTTCACTATAGGTTCTTATCGGTCTTGTTTCACTATAGGTTCTTATCGGTCTTGTTTCACTATAGGTTCTTACCGGTCTTGTTTCACTATATGTTCTTATCGGTCTTGTTTCACTGTATGTTCTTATGGGTCTTGTTTCACTATAGGTTCTTATGGGTCTTGTTTCACTATATGTTCTTATCGGTCTTGTTTCACTGTATGTTCTTATGGGTCTTGTTTCACTATAGGTTCTTATGGGTCTTGTTTCACTTTAGGTTCTTATGGGTCTTGTTTCACTATATGTTCTTATCGGTCTTGTTTCACTGTATGTTCTTATCGGTCTTGTTTCACTGTATGTTCTTATGTGTCTTGTTTCACTATAGGTTCTTATGGGTCTTGTTTCACTGTATGTTCTTATGGGTCTTGTTTCACTATATGTTCTTATCGGTCTTGTTTCACTGTATGTTCTTATCGGTCTTGTTTCACTATATGTTCTTATCTGTCTTGTTTCACTATAGGTTGTTATCGGTCTTGTTTCACTATATTTTCTTATGTGTCTTGTTTCACTTTAGGTTCTTATGGGTCTTGTTTCACTATAGGTTCTTATGGGTCTTGTTTCACTGTATGTTCTTATGGGTCTTGTTTCACTATAGGTTCTTATGGGTCTTGTTTCACTGTATGTTCTTATGTGTCTTGTTTCACTATAGGTTCTTATGGGTCTTGTTTCACTGTATGTTCTTATGGGTCTTGTTTCACTATAGGTTCTTATGGGTCTTGTTTCACTGTATGTTCTTATCGGTCTTGTTTCACTATAGGTTCTTATGGGTCTTGTTTCACTATAGGTTCTTATGGGTCTTATTTCACTATATGTTCTTATCTGTCTTGTTTCACTAAACGTTCTTATCGGTCTTGTTTCACTATAGGTTCTTATCGGTCTTGTTTCACTATATGTTCTTATCTGTCTTGTTTCACTGTATGTTCTTATCGGTCTTGTTTCACTAAACGTTCTTATCGGTCTTGTTTCACTATAGGTTCTTATCGGTCTTGTTTCACTGTATGTTCTTATGCGTCTTGTTTCACTATATGTTCTTATGGGTCTTGTTTCACTATAGGTTCTTATGGGTCTTGTTTCACTATATGTTCTTATCGGTCTTGTTTCACTGTATGTTCTTATGTGTCTTGTTTCACTATATGTTCTTATGGGTCTTGTTTCACTATATGTTCTTATCGGTCTTGTTTCACTGTATGTTCTTATGTGTCTTGTTTCACTATATGTTCTTATCGGTCTTGTTTCACTATAGGTTCTTATGGGTCTTGTTTCACTATAGGTTCTTATGGGTCTTGTTTCACTATATGTTCTTATCTGTCTTGTTTCACTAAACGTTCTTATCGGTCTTGTTTCACTATAGGTTCTTATCGGTCTTGTTTCACTGTATGTTCTTATCTGTCTTGTTTCACTGTATGTTCTTGTCGGTCTTGTTTCACTATAGGTTCTTATGGGTCTTGTTTCACTTTAGGTTCTTATCGGTCTTGTTTCACTATAGGTTCTTACCGGTCTTGTTTCACTATATGTTCTTATCGGTCTTGTTTCACTATATGTTCTTATCTGTCTTGTTTCACTGTATGTTCTTATGCGTCTTGTTTCACTATATGTTCTTATGCGTCTTGTTTCACTATAGGTTCTTATCGGTCTTGTTTCACTATAGGTTCTTATCGGTCTTGTTTCACTATAGGTTCTTACCGGTCTTGTTTCACTATATGTTCTTATCGGTCTTGTTTCACTGTATGTTCTTATGGGTCTTGTTTCACTATAGGTTCTTATGGGTCTTGTTTCACTATATGTTCTTATCGGTCTTGTTTCACTGTATGTTCTTATGGGTCTTGTTTCACTATAGGTTCTTATGGGTCTTGTTTCACTTTAGGTTCTTATGGGTCTTGTTTCACTATATGTTCTTATCGGTCTTGTTTCACTGTATGTTCTTATCGGTCTTGTTTCACTGTATGTTCTTATGTGTCTTGTTTCACTATAGGTTCTTATGGGTCTTGTTTCACTGTATGTTCTTATGGGTCTTGTTTCACTATATGTTCTTATCGGTCTTGTTTCACTGTATGTTCTTATCGGTCTTGTTTCACTATATGTTCTTATCTGTCTTGTTTCACTATAGGTTGTTATCGGTCTTGTTTCACTATATTTTCTTATGTGTCTTGTTTCACTTTAGGTTCTTATGGGTCTTGTTTCACTATAGGTTCTTATGGGTCTTGTTTCACTGTATGTTCTTATCGGTCTTGTTTCACTATAGGTTCTTATGGGTCTTGTTTCACTGTATGTTCTTATGTGTCTTGTTTCACTATAGGTTCTTATGGGTCTTGTTTCACTGTATGTTCTTATGGGTCTTGTTTCACTATAGGTTCTTATGGGTCTTGTTTCACTGTATGTTCTTATCGGTCTTGTTTCACTATAGGTTCTTATGGGTCTTGTTTCACTATAGGTTCTTATGGGTCTTATTTCACTATATGTTCTTATCGGTCTTGTTTCACTGTATGTTCTTATGCGTCTTGTTTCACTATATGTTCTTATGGGTCTTGTTTCACTATAGGTTCTTATGGGTCTTGTTTCACTATATGTTCTTATCGGTCTTGTTTCACTGTATGTTCTTATGTGTCTTGTTTCACTATATGTTCTTATGGGTCTTGTTTCACTATATGTTCTTATCGGTCTTGTTTCACTGTATGTTCTTATGTGTCTTGTTTCACTATATGTTCTTATCGGTCTTGTTTCACTATAGGTTCTTATGGGTCTTGTTTCACTATATGTTCTTATGGGTCTTGTTTCACTATATGTTCTTATGGGTCTTGTTTTACTTTATGTTCTTAGGGGTCTTGTTTCACTATAGGTTCTTATGGGTCTTGTTTCACTATATGTTCTTATGGGTTTTGTTTTACTGTACGTTCTTATCGGTCTTGTTTCACTATAGGTTCTTACCGGTCTTGTTTCACTATAGGTTCTTACCGGTCTTGTTTCACTATAGGTTTTTACCGGTCTTGAGTTTTTGTTCATTTAAAGTTACAATCATTTGTTTGTAAGATCTATAATACTATTCATTGTAGCAATGCCTAACGGTTTCGAACGTATTATTTTAGCGGGATTTTCAGACTCCATCCCTTAAATGTTTTAAGGAATACAAAAGTGTTAAGCAGTCCGAATTCTTGCTAGTTTATTGTTAACAGTATTGTCTGAGAGAGGACAATCTTCAGGTAGTAAATATTAAAAAACACAACACAAAATCCCGGCCACAAATTGTTCTGTAACTCTGGATGAGACAAATGTGGCTGTTTATATAAAATTACACCATTTAAAGGCATTTATGTGCAAATATTTTCAAAAATAATAATACTAATTTTCACACGACTTTATGGCTATTACAAATGTTTAAATCGTTTGTTTTCGCTCGAAATAACAAGTTGATGGCATGCGGCTGGTCAGATGTCACGTAGCTTATATTGTGTACGAATCATTCCCAGTCAAATTATGTTCTTGTGCGACAATCCTTAAAGGAGAGTTATAAGAAAATGTGTACTTTGGATTACGAGCACTTCCTCAACGATCCAAACTTCACAAAATGAAATACAATTCTAGGCGATGTATTATGAATGAAGTAAATTCGTTTAAAACAAAATCATCATTTTCCGATAAATATAAAATAAAGAGTATGCTGGTTTCGAAAAAAAAAATGTCGTATGAGACGCTAGCTTCAAAACACTAGAATATCTAGACTGAATATTCCCGCCGTTCATAAATTGTGTTGGTCACACTTGGTTTAATCGAAATGTTTCGGTCATATTTGTTGAAAGAACTGTCAAAGAAGTTACTTTTTTACGTAGCAGATTTTGTCGGTAAAAGGATATTACAAATTCTAGAAGAAAATTATAAGTTTTACTGAACGTAATGCGGAAATTGTAGTGGTGGGTGCTCTAAAAATCTTTTGGCATATTGTTGAACTTTAAGATTGCACCCGACATGTCACCATTTTTCGAAATAAATACATAACAAGAAAAAGTTGATGCAGAGCGTCGTCGAATTATAATTTTATAATAGAATGTTGTAAACAGAACATTCAGCCAAGGAAAATGTTTTCGCAACGGTATTGCATTTATGAACCATGGCAATCTTATACCTCGGACCAAATTAATTATTGGACCATTATTAATTAACAGAACAACCCATTTAGTTTAAATAATGTCCTGTTCTTAGTAATAAATCATCATCCAAATCAACCATCTATAAAACATCCTTAATACGATAATTCATCCTTTAATACTAAAAGAAATGCTTCCGAATTCTTGGTCTATGCCTGTCTTTACCGATATTGTTTCGTTTATATGCTCACTTACTTTGTATTGATTCAATTATGAACTTTAGGGCGCATATAAGTCGTTATCAATGGTCATTAAATGGTAGACATATGTAAAACCATTTAAAATTTATCTCTCTGTTATTCATAGCACATCAATTTCAGTCGGAAACAAATTGAACTAGGTGTCTTCACATGTGGCACACATTTTACATTAGCACCGTTTGACCGCAGTGCCGGGTGCGTTTGACCGTTGTCACAGGTCTGGAAGTATAATCATAGCAGTATTGTCGCAGAAGTATAATCACAATAATATAATCAAAGAAATATAATCACAGAAGTATAATCACAATTATATAATCAAAGAAATATAATCACAGAATCCCCCCTGAATCCACCACTGGTGTTTACATATATATGCATTTAATCAGGTCCACTCATAAGGATACACTTATCTTTGGGATTTAAATATGAAGAAACTGACAGCGATAAGAAAATAAACTGAAACGTCGTGCGAGCTTGAAGCAGGTAAATGTTACTTTGTAGATGGCCCCTTTAGACCGTTTAATACAAGTGTTGATCCTCTCAATTTTCGTTGGCTATGTTTTGCAGTGATGACCTTTCAACGATGTCCTTGTTTTGTGCCATTTATGGACATGACATCATAACAACAAAACATGAGTTTCACATAACAACAAGTCTACAAAAACAATGATGAATCCACCAAATGGTCGTTCATCCTAGCCTGCTTAGCACGCATTGATTAGGCTTTGACAAAAGTGTAGACCAAGACCGACCAGAGCGGTCTCGCTGGGATCTACAATATTTGGTGCTAAGTTTCTAGCAACAATTGTTATCTTTACATAGCCTTTATAGCATGCGACTAAGAATTCATAAACAAACCTGGCATGAGCAGGAGATAAATAGCGGATGTAGTTAATACCAGCCAATTGCTTTTATTTGTCATGTCTTTTGCGTGTTTGGTGGTTTTTCCTTCTTCCAAACAATAGTTTGATCACTATCATTAGCCGTATTTTGCGACAGAAGGAGATAAAAAGTTCATATTAATATAAAGGGTAAAAGTCAATCATCCAACTACGATTGACAAAAAAAGGGAAGACAAAAAGACAGTTTTGGTCAAGATGTACTTAAACCGTTAAAGATCAAATGTCAGATTACGTTTTATATTTACGTTTCACAAAAAAAAACTTAGATTTGCTTGTTTTCTCATATAGATTGGGATTCGATGTCAAAAAGACTTAGCTGAATGGCGTAATATACTTCTGTTAAATGGACACTCGCTTCGTAGAAAAGATTATTGTCTTTTTTTCTGTCAACAGTTTTGCAACTCCAGTTCT
This sequence comes from Sinonovacula constricta, assembly GCA_007844125.1. Classification (NCBI taxonomy): domain Eukaryota; kingdom Metazoa; phylum Mollusca; class Bivalvia; order Cardiida; family Solecurtidae; genus Sinonovacula; species Sinonovacula constricta. Next base: position 37,152,935 of record CM017559.1, read on the forward strand.
TTTTAACATTGCTGACATGTATATTTTTATTACTCTGTGTCTACGGCACTCAGTGGCATCAAGCCATCTATCTTTAAATTTAAAAAAGCGAAACTTTGTTAACCAAAGGTTACTAACATTATCGCCCCTGATGACTCGTCAATATGTGAACAATAGTTTGTTTTCTTATCTTAACGTTGGGGGGTGTGGGGGGGGGGCTGGGGGGGGGGGGGCTCAAAAACATTTGTCAAAAAAGGACTATGATGTGAGGCCTCCAAGGCGCCGTAGTGAGCATCCGGCCGCTTTAAACAAGCAGATTGATGGCTATCCTGGGAACTAAACACCATCTAATTCTATCCATTAATTACATACACATTTGACACTAACGAACCATAACTCTCATGGGAAGAAGCATATTTGCTACTTTGTTAGTTTTCATTGTTCTCTGCTTACTTATGTATTTACAAGCTGCATTGCTACCATCGGTATACTCGGTTTCTTGTCTTCAAACAGCTGCGAATTCCTATAAATGCCAGCTACTTGTATATAATTGCAAGCTACACATTATTGTTGCAAGCTACAATTTTAAAACACACGAAATATTCAGTTCTTTTTTTAGTTCTTTTTTTCTAAAAAGGGTCTCACAGAACATCTGCGATTTTCTTTTTTTTGACCCTACACTATCGTCCTCTTAAAAGTTCATTCCATTAGAGACACATCCCTCCAAAGCGGCACCAACAATACACAGTATTTGAGCATCAACTGGTGCAAACCTAACGATCTCTCTACGCATGCGTCATATGTATACATCCGTAACCACTCGGAACTCCTCGGGTAATTCCGTCCTCTACGTAATCATCTCCGGAGCTTGCTGGAGATCGCCGAGTAGGTACGATTGATCCGTAACAACTAGTACCAACTTCGAATTGCTCCGAAGGTCACCTACTATTTGAAATATACATTATTTGTGATTGATGGCCTAAAAGCTTATGGTTCGTTGTGTCGAGTCCACTTTAAAGGTGGTATCCGAAAGCTTGCCTTTATCCAATGTAATAAACACATTATACTCATTTTTGGGGGAATTTGGTAATTATATCATCCATTGGTCGTAATAAAAAAGAGTTTGAACACTATCTCAAAAAGAAGTCAGTACGAATAGTGAAAAGATCACTCTAAATGTCCATACTTTCTATAAATAAGCAAGACGGGTGTTTCTTTAAAAATAGAAACAGATGTCAGAGGGAGTTACCCGAATGTTGATAAATCCTGATCACAAATGTAAGTGGTCACATTTTTCCTTAATATAAAAAATAGCTAACTGAGCAGCGTGGCTCAGATATGAAATACATGTTTCTAACGACAAATGAGGTGATATGTTTTACTTTTCACACAGATGTAGGCCGTGAATAAACAGCATTTCGCGAAAACTTTTCATGGAACAATAATTTATACGGTTGTTTGAGAGAAAAAAAATCGATCCAAACTGTGAGATACCACCTTTTAAGCAAGATGACACATGGAGACAGCTCACGCGACCTAAGACAGATTATGCCTGCATATCATTTATTAGCTAAATCTACATACTACCACAAATACGACGATGGACTATTAATGAAAAATAGTCTACCTTTCATGACGTTTATGATTATGTATCGAGGGAGGATTTGAGGAGTGTTGTTTTTTGCAACGTCACAATTTCCCCCGAGGCTAAGAATCCATTCGTTCATGAGTTGAAACACACGAGAGTTATGGGATAATTGGATTCTTAATTAACTTATGATTTATCTTTAGATACATGATCTTGTTATTTTTGAGTTACAGTTTATCTCAACAGCATCCTTATCGTCACATACTCGGCTTTAAGAATGCAAATGGTCTGAAGGTGGTGGTAGCACTGTCTTCTTGCTTAAAAGATCTATTGATTGATTAATTGTTAGAGGGATATGAAATTCAGCAGACAAAATTAAACAATTAACAACGACAACAACAGCCGGTAACAACGCCAATAAAAACTGAAACAGCAATAACAATAACGGCAAAACTGTAACAGCAATAACAACAACAATAAAACACCAGTAACAACAACGACCCCAATAGTAACAATGACCCCAAATACAACATCAAAAGCAACAGCAATAATAACAATTACTCAAATAACAACATCAAAAGCAACAGCAATAATAGCAATGACTCTTATTACAACATCAAAAGCAACAACAATAATAACAACGATCACAATAACGACATCAAAAGTAATAATCAACAATAATTACAGCCACCCCAATTACATAAAAAGCAACAGCAATAATAACAATGACACCAATAACATCAAGAGCATCAGTGACAACAACGACATCGGTAACAACAACAACAGCAACTTAAATGACACCCGTCTCATTTTTCAGCCATCAATGTTCGTCTAGTGGGTGGAACGGACAGCTCCCACGGTCGGGTGGAGATACAGAGTGCCGATAGTGCAGATTCGGATCAGAGTCCTTGGGGTACGATCTGTAACGATTTATACGAGAACAACAACAGAGCAGCCACGGTCATATGTCGACAGCTAGGGTATATTTGGGGGGTAGGTGGACAAATTACATACATGCAAACTAGTTGTATAATATTAAGTTATCCAACAACGATTAAAGGGTTTCACACTTCACAAGTCTGTACCAAATATTATTCAGGTCTGTTCTAGTATGTACCTGAACCGTAATGTTTATTTAATTTAAAGTATTTAAAAATAGCTTCATTTTTAAGATATTGTAAATGGCTTGTTAAAAGAATACATCAAAAGCTATAACGGACATTTTTGAAGATATTGGACAGGTAATCAACAATATTTAAGCCTGTATAACTCATTTATTTATATTATTTTTCAGGAGGCGGTACCTAATGAACGATTTGGCGCAGCTCCACTTGACACGCCCATATTCTTGGATGACCTCATCTGTACAGGGTTAGAAAGTGGGTTATCCAACTGCGCCAGCAGTGGGTGGGGTTATCATAATTGTCATCATCACGAGGACGTGGGAGCAATTTGCCATAATAAAACAGGTACAAATCTTAGGCACGTTATAGTAAGAACGAAGAACTACACAAATTAACACAACACCTAAATCTTCGTCATTTGGCGTCAAATCGTGTTACACTTAGTACCTCTGTATTTTCGTTATCAAGAAAAAAGGGGTGCCTTGTGTCAAAAGAAAACTGGTAAACGTTATTATAAAAGGATACACGTTTGTTTGAAAACTTACAGAAACAATAGAGCATTATCAAAGTACGAAAGTTAGAAAAAAACTCTATTTTACCATATCATAAAGATTAGCACGATGCATATATTTTCGATGTAGCATTGATTTAATGAGATTTATGTCAACACATTTAATTGGCTGTTTATGAACCAAGTCGTTAATTTCAGTGCGGCTCGAGTCCAACTCCCACCGCCAGAATGTGGGGGCAGTTCAGGTATATAGTGAGTACAAGTGGGTGGACGTGTGTGATCAGGACTGGGACAATAACGCTGCCAATGTCGTCTGCCGAGAACTCGGCTATGTGCACGGTATAGCGGAATGCTGCTCCGCGCTCGGTCCGTCACAGTTCAGGTAGGTCTCTTTTAAAAGATATGCTTTGTCATATTTTGTAAGTTAATGCGATTTGTAAACGTTTGTAAAATAATATATGATCATTTTTTTTTTTTTACAAACAAACGCCCGATCTGTGCTACTTGCAAATTAACATGTTTAAAATAGGTATACGTTTTAATTAATGTGTGTTTATGATCAATATAGCAATGTCGCCCATTTTCAATGACATGACAAAGCCCAAGTCAGTAGTGCGAGTTTTGTAGATGCTGTATTTATTTTAGTTATGGTATGTGCATTACTTATATAATGCTAAACTACCTGTTACCGGTCTTTTACAGTAGCATAGCCAAATCGTTCACATACACGTGCAACGGTACAGAACGCCATCTTGTGGAGTGCTCTAACAGCAGTGAGTTACGGAAGTGCATGTATTCTCATCGGGCGTCAGTGGTATGCCATAATGTCACAGAGGACAAGGTCAACACAAGTAAGTGCGAGTTTTAAAGGAACTGGAGGAGGTTAGTAAGAGTAGGATGGGTGAATACAAATAGGTTATAATTATATACACATATACTAACTTTCGTGGTCACGCTATATCATCATCCAGGTATTCCGCTTTGAGTTCGATATTTTTAGCAGTTATACCCTTCCGTTCGGTCGTATGTTTTTTTTTTTATTTAATTTGGAAAGAATGGAAATTAAGAACGAATTATTTCACGATGACTTTGTTAATAATGTAACAATTAAGCTAGTGTTCAAAACGGTCTTAACCTAGAACGAAATATGCAAAAAGTATGCCCAAGTTTACCAAAATAGGGTTAATATGTTGTTAATGTTTATATTGGCAAACTGCCGGACAACACATTTAAATTTCCCTTTTCCTCCAAACCACAGCTTTTGCGCTCCGACTTGTCGATGGTGAAGACTACTGGGGCCGAGTTGAAGTCCGACATAGCGGTATCTGGGGACAGGTCTGTAACAATAACTGGTCTGACAAACATGCAAACGTCACATGTCGACAACTGGGGTTTCTAGGAGGCGTGGCTTTTGGGGCTGTGAAAACTCCCACAATGCCATTTTGGCTGGTTGACATCAGTTGTCATGGCAATGAGACCGGGCTTCAGAACTGTACCTACCCACAATGGGGGCAGCCTCTCTTGCTGTCTTGTAGGGCAGCGTATGTGCTCTGCTACCAAAAGTCAGGTAGGTTAATGTGTACATATTTATTCAACATTTACCTATCTTCCATTAATTGCGCATATCGTTAAATCGAGCAATTTATATCTGTAATATCTTTATTTCCTTTTATTTGCACTTTGGTCCTGATATAGGTGTGGCCCTCATGGCATAGTGGTGTGTCCCTCATAGAGATGCAGTTCTCATAGAGGCGTGGTCTACTGAGCGTTGTGGTCCTCATAGAGGCATGTTCTTCATAGAAGCATGGTCCACATAGAGGCGTGGTCTTCATAGAGGTGTTTTCCTCATAAAGGTGTTGCCCATAGAGGCGTGGCCTTCATAGAAAAGAAGAATTCATAGAGGAATGGTCTTCATAGAGGTGTGGTCTACATAGAGGGTTGGCCTTCATAGAGGCATGGTCTTCATAAAGGCATGGACTACAAAGAGACGTTGTCCTCATAGTGGGGTAGTCTTCATAGTGGGTGCTCTTCTTAGAGTTGTGGTCTTCTAAGAGGTGTGGTCTTCATAGAGGTGTGATCTTCATAGAGGCATGGTCATCATAGAGGGTTGGTCTTCATAGAGGGGCGGCCTTCATAAAAGTGTCATCTTCTTATAGGATTGGCATTCATCAAGGTATAATCTTCACAGCAGGATGGACTTTTGGTCTTTACAGAAGAGTTGTGTCCTTTTTTAGACTGGTCGTTTTGATAAAATGGTTGTCTAAAGATTTTATTTTTAAAACAATGATTTTTAAATGTATTTTCTTACATTTGATTTTATCTTTGTTCTGCAGGAGTCCAGGTGGACTTTGTTGATGGCACACTTCCCTCCAATGGCAGGGTCCAGATCACATATGATGGTGTGCCAGGGTCTGTTTGTACAGACGAGTGGACCGATAATGATGCATTCATCGTAAGCACAACTTTCTATTTTGTTTTGAAATAGTTGTGTAAATATTGATACATGAATAGGCTACAACATTTTACGAACTTTACATGAATAAGTGCCTTACAGTATATGTGCTGACATTTTTGTCAAAACTACCTGTACAGTATGCATTATTTACTTGGCCGAGATATACAGAGCGTGGCCCCAATGCCTTCTGTGGCTCTGTAACACGTTATGTATAAGAGAGTTTAGTCTTATCTCAGCATAGCGATTTGACTGATCAATTGCTACATCTGGAATCAAAGAACTGAAAAGGGCTGTTTGGGCGGTGTAAATCTTACTTGCTTAGCAATAAAAGGTATGCAAATAATGGTCATTGATAATTTTTTCCTATGTAAATCTGTCACCCAATGCTTTGGATAGCAGGTAAGTCTTCAGCTGCAAAAAACAAACCAAAAAACCTCTTCTAATTAAAGATCATACATTGGGACGAAAGCTACAACACTGTCACTAACATCTGATTAAAGAAACAACAAGAAAGCATTGAAGGTCGCCGTCGAGTTCTGTTCAACAGTGTCTGCTACATTTATCCAAATCATCTAAACAATAGCAAAAGCTTGTCGTTATTACAGATGTAGAATGGCGATCAACGTAGTGATGTTTTCTCATCATGTTTTTAGTTTGTTTGCATCTCTATTCACGTCATAATTATAGCCGCATTCATCGGTACATTCACACCAGTGCTAATGACTTGTTATGTTACAGGTCTCGTTCATTAAAAGATGATTTTTGCAGAAACATACTAGTTCTGCTTACTCATTAGATGAAGTATGTCTTTATATAGGGAGTCATCTATTGCTCTTTCCCTCTTTTTCTAACAACACATGATACAGGAAAGATAAAGTATTTTTAAGGAAAATTACGACTAACATCAACAAAACACAATGCTAAGACCTGATTTTTAAATTGCTAAATGTACATGTATGACAAATCAAAGATAATAAAAAGACACATCTTTACAGGAGAAGTAAATAAAAAAATGTTAATGCACATTTTGAGTATCATTAGTATCAAGTAGTAAAGGCACAAAAAATGGGAACGAACTGTCCATTAACTAGACAAATTGTATAATAACTAAACAAAGGAAATTGTTCCCAGCTTCCATAAGTGAATAGCGTAACAAGGGGCAGATAGTCCTGTCTTTGGAAGAGGTCTCCATCCATCATCTATGTATAAAACAGTACAAGCAACATGTAACACTTGTAACACATATTTTATTTCCACAAAAATTGTCAAAGAGTTGTTGATTATTTAACGGTTTAAACTAATAAAATGGCGAAAAGTAGGTCTAGCAGTAACAAAATGTCTAGGGAAGAGGCCTGAATACAAACAACAGAACAAAATATATTTCTTTAGACAGGTTCATAGTACATCGTCGTAAAATGCACTTTAGTCTACCAAAACATATACAATGTACATAAGGCAGATCTCCTTAAACAGTTTCAAGTCACAGATAAGGGTGTAGCTACATTTTAAACTAAATAAAAATTCTAATTTAATTCTAATAATCATTCAAACATGAATAATGTCCGAAATTTAAATGCATGAAAGCGCCTCAGTTTAGTTGTTGATGGTAGTACATTGCGACATCCAAAGGACCTTTGCAGGAACGATTACATTAAGATGGCACACTCAATTATATTAACCATACAATACTTTCCATTTGATTGCATTTTAACTAAAATTTTGTCTAAAATAACAGCTCATAAGTGCTACCGGATGCTACCAAAATACAATAAGTTTAAAGTTAACTGCCAGCTATTAGTTTGTCGGTAAACGGCTATGCGACTCTCGCTTTGATTAATTTCATCAGCTCTATATTAGGCTAATCAATTTACTCAAATAAATTGCAAAAGTTTTAAATTTTGATTTTATCCCTGTGATCTGAGGGATATCGCAAATTCGCAGCCTAGTATACAATGCATAGCCTGTGGAACAGTCGTTCTAATAACATGGACCCCACCCCACCCCTTTCTTTTTAAGTCTTTGAGGGATATTAATGTTGTTCATTCATGCATATCTGCATCACACATTATATTCATTTGAACATCTTGTTTAAACAGCTTTCAATATATTTGTTAACATTTGAAGCATGCTGGGACACAATTGAAGGATCTAGCATCTTCCACATACATGTTAACCGGTATTTGTTTCTGTACACGCACTATTTGTTCCCATTGCATTTACTGACTGCTGGTAGTCTAGGTCATGCAGGGTCAATCATTCGTGCTTCCAAAATTCAGCTTTCGCATAACTCCTGACTGGTGTCGCATACAACACTGCCAAAAAACTATTTCCTGGGATCTGACCAATCAGAGGATGGGATTCCTTACAGTAAATAGCTTCGACAAATGAGGAACTTCGACAAATGAGGAACTTGTAATAGTGTGCTTGTGATAAATAGTTTCATATGATTTGAATGTAATGTATCCATGCTAGGGAACTTTTTTTATTACAGTGTTTTTTTTTTCAAGAATAGTGCAGTAAATGTCAAGTTCCAGAATCTGGTTGTTCTGTAGATAAAAATGATGGTAAAATTAGAAGTTCATCATATTGAAAAAACCCACTAAGTTATCGTTTGATATCTTAGCATACTAAGCTTGCTGCTTTTTGTAACAAATCACTATCTTACAGATAAATGTGATTACTATGAATATTACCTAGTTCCATGCATTTGACAGTTTAATGATTGTCGGAGTTTGACCCCCCCTCTCCTACTTCCTTTCAGTGTCTGGTTCATAAAATGTATATGCCAGAGAAACAAATGAAAACTGTGCGTAGGATGATAGTAATGTAAACTGGCATATAACTTTCTTTAGCAAAGAAACAAACAAACAAACTAACATCTAACTTTTCTATTCTTCCACCATCAGACCTGTAGAATGAAAGGCTACTCTGATGGTATAGTGAGGACCTTCAGCGGTTCTCCAAAATCTCACCCACCCTACTACCTTAACCGACTGATATGTGATGTTACCAAGGTAACCAGCATGTTCATGTGCTCCACCTATGGTTGGCAGGCGAAGACGGACCATTGCATTGATAGTGCTCACATCACCTGCTTCTCTCAAGGTCAGTACACTTAAAAGTGACTATGTGTTCCTGATTCAAATTCAATATATTTAAATGCAACTTAGTGACTCCTTGTCCTTGTGTCTACTAGTATCAAATTTATGCAAAAAAAACTCAAAACATTAAAAAAAAGATTTGGAATTCATCGTAACCTCTGACCACTAATGTACTTTTGAACAATTATGTCTTGAGAATCAATTTTTAATTTTATGATACTTTTGAGGCTATCAATTAGTCAGTTGAAGCCAAACAACCTAGAATTTGTTGAAAAATATGTTTTTGTCATAACACAAAACAAATTTCTTTTATTGTTTTATTGACCGTGATGTCTTTAAAGAGTTTGTCTTCTTTCTAGTTTGGAAAATGAAAAGCATTGCGACCCTTTGCAGTTGTGTTTTACCATAATAGCTCACAATCCCAGAAAATGTATGTTTCCAATCTTTCTTGATAGTTTTGCTATAATTCAAATACATCACGTGTGAATTGTGTGGTTCTATGGGCAATATACCTAGCAAAACCGTGGCCATATTGCTTTGAAGACAACCTTGCCTTAAAACAGATCATGCAACCAACATACCTTTGTCTAATTGAATCTTATTTAACAGTTCGACTCTCTGGTGGCACGGACAAATCAGGCATCGTAGAAGTATATGACCAGGACCAGTGGATGGGATTATGTGATGAAGGTATCAAACCTGAGCATGCCAAACTTATCTGTCAGGAGCTTGGCCACAAGGCTGGTACACTTCTCATGCCAGGAGCCTTCGGCAAATACTTCCGCCATATTGGTCGCCCATATCTCAACTGTAGCACCAATGCCACCAGTATTATGGAGTGTGGCTATGATACCACTGTCAAGTGTACCTCCACCAAGTATCATTATGTATCAGTCAGCTGCCATGAGAATGTTTCAGAGACCGGTGAGTGGGCTTCAAAATACAGAAACATTTTTTAAGTGTACATGTAAGAAAAGGGAAACAATTTTGCACAAGTATAAGAAAGAAAGCAATTCAGTGTTTAGATGCATGTAAACTGTGTTTGTGCAATTTCTAGTACAAGAAAACTATTTAGTGCCAATATTCATTTAGGTATGATCAAAAGTGACTGAATCCTTGCTCTTGGTAGAAAACATATGGCCAGATGCTTTAGAACTTAAGAAAGTAGGACTCTTAAAAAGATTCATTCAAATCCGTAATATGTTTTTTCAAATAATGCTTGAAAATTTATGAAAAGATTGACATGCATAATAGAAAATTAGTATTCGGCCATGGAGGTAAATAGAAATAAAATCTGACAAATTATCCTATACACAAATTTTTTATACGATTGTCCTCAGCTCAAATTACCCTTTATAATCTTTTTTTTCAGAACCAGTTTACAAGTTAATGAGCACCTCACCTGAGCCTACATTTGGGCGTATTGTTGTCAAGCAACATGGTGTCTGGGGCGAAATTTGTGGCGATTGGTGGACAGACACTGATGCCATCGTCTACTGCCGTACCTTCCTTGGTCACAGAGGTTACTTGAAGGGTGTGGCAGTGTTTTATCCTGAGACACCCAGCATGCCCACATTGTTGTCAGGGATGATATGTAATGGGACAGAGCCAAGCTTTCACAACTGTACCATCATCAAGGATTTCTGTCATAGTTCACTGAGTGCTGGAGTGATTTGTTACAAGGATACAGGTAGATGGGAGAAAGCTGATATACTTACTTGCAGCATCTCAAAATAAGACTTGTAATAACGTATCACAATTGTGTCTTAGTAAAAAGTATTTAAAAGTGAAAACTCAATATCATTTATGGTAATTATGTTTTCAGAAAATAGAAGTAAGATATTTGAGCTCTTAGAAGTTTGAGTTTTATAAGTATGTTTTTCACTGAATATAAAAAAAATCCTGTTAACATTTGTAACAAACTCTTGGGTACAGCCTAGCTGTTAACAATTGAAACAAACTCTTGGGTACAGCCTAGCTGTTAACAGTTATAAAAAAAAACTTTGCTTACAGCCCCTACTGTTAGACTGGTGGAAGGAGGGTCCAACTTTGGTCGTGTGGAGATAGTGACAGATGATGTTCAAGGATCAGTGTGTGATTTTATGTGGACTGACAGGGAAGCGACAGTTATTTGTAAGGGACTCAACAGAAACTTCACAGAGGGCATAGTGTACACGTAAGTTCAATAAAACAATCGCTCCACAACTAGCCCTGTATCCTTTGCCCAAATTATTATTAAGCAATACAAAATCATTCATATATACAAACATTCAGATTCACAAAACATACCGGTATATGTCAATAGACCTGTAGTAAAATAGGGCAAATGTTAATCAGACAGTTCCTAGCAGGAGCAAGCTTATCTCAGTCTTTACTATTTCTACAGTCATAATTTATTTATTCCTCTCCTGCACTGTACACACCATTTTAAGCCTTTACAAACCATTCACAATCCTTAGCATCTTATAATGTGCATGACCAAGGGTTTAAGAGTAGACTCATCAGCCTTAAATTTATTTTTAAGTTGAACATTCACATTTATTAAAATCCTTTTATCTCTTTTAAAGAAAAACAACAAAGTCAAGTGAATTTTCAAAATTATAAATAAACTATGAATGAAAGGGTTTATATTTTTTTTAGATATACTTAATCAGTATCATCAGCAATTATTTTTTAACAACTGTGAACATACTATATCATTTTACATGTTATTGGTGTTGCTCATATGTCTGGGGCCTCCAAAGGTTACAATCTCTGCATGAGAAGATAATATAGCAAGCAATAAGAGGTATTCACAGCTGTTTGGTTATATATGGAGAATTTTTTATGAAAAGTGAAAAGAGCTTCATATTCTGAGTTTCCAGTGCAGCTTACAATAACAAACATTATTGTAGAAGATGATAATGAAAGCACACAAAAGCAGGCAACTATGGAAATTTGGATCAGTCTAGCAAGGTCTTGGTGAAAGTGTTTTTTTCTTAGAAAAAAAGTGTCTTGCTAAAGGTAATTGCTGTTGTTTCTCTTTCAATGAAAACGATAATGTATGTTCAGCTTATATGTGTATCAATCAGTGGTAGAGAGTCTCTATACTTATCAGAACAAGAATTACAGCACTTAACCAACGATATATACAAGTCTGCAAATGGTTGTCTGCTACCATTGGAGGATAAATATGAGGTGATTTCTTTTGTCTAACATGTTAGAATGTGAAAAACACAAAGATTTTCACCTGAGGTAAGATCAGAACCACTTAGTCTTTCCTTCTCAGAATTGTTAGATATGGTATCTGTTATGGAACCCATTTTCAACACATTTATCGTATTACCTTTAAGTCAAGATTGGGCAACATTGGAATCATGATAAAAACAATTGGATTTACTGACCCCTAAATAAGCTAGTTAAAGTAAGTTATCATTATAGCTCACATTTACACTGAAAACTTGTGGCATGTGTCACATCTAGCTTTATAAAAATGTAATCATGTTGTGTTACACTTATAAAAAGTATAGGTTGTTGTAAACTTTACATATTTACTTCGATACTTTTTAAATAATAATTTTACTTAACATGTAAGATGACCAAGCATTTGTAGTGAAACTAGTTATTGTCAATATTTTAGGCTGATTATTTTTTAATTAAATTTAACAGCTTTTTGAAAAGGTTCTTTTTACCCGAGTAAACAAATGATATTCAACATTGTTAAAGATTATTTTATTAGATATTCCAAAATTACCAACTTTCCTTGCCTTAGTCCTTACTTTGCTCTTTTATAATTGGGACAATAAATAAAAATTGTTCATTTAAACTATTGGAATTTGGCCTTTACTGGCTTCTTAGCAGGAGTTTGGAGGGAAGTGGGGGTCCGGTTGAGGTCACACAGCCTCAAGTTGCAGTGGTATCGGGAAATGGGTGGGGATTAATCTTGCAGACCAATGGCAGGGCAGTATCGGGATATGGGTGGGGATTAATCTTGCAGACCAATGGCAGTGCAGTAAGCCCATGTACATCAAGTGGGACTAATTGTTTTAGTAATCTTCCCATCTTGTGTTGTCATATTGTTAGAGCCCCGCCAGGTAAAGGTGATGTGATGCTGTCATCAGTGTACTGCAGTGGAGTAGAATCACACCTGCTCAAGTGTTCCAATGATGGCTGGCGTAATGTGAATAATGAGCTGTGTCTCGATCACAGCCATGATGTAGGAGTTTACTGCTTCGGTCATGGTAAATACAGTTTTCACTTGTTAGTTTATTAACTGAATTGTTATTGTGACATACTGCTTAGTAAACAGATGTTCAAATATATTGTTCAAATAATTTTATTCATTTAATATAATGTATACCAAAATATGAATCGTATCATGAAACATAGAATAAATCTTTCTCATATATTATGTGTAACTTCTTCAAAGTCTAACAGTACATTTTTTTTAAAACGTTTTAATTGTTTATTTACATTAAGAAAAAATGTCTTCTTTAAAATGTTGAAGACTATTAAAACTATTTAGCGATATGGATTTTTTGTATTATATTTTTGTTGAAGACTATGGTTTGTAATGTACAGCAGCAAATGGATTGTGACAGAATATTTTATCAGATTGTTCATGTATTTGTTCCACAGTTCGACTGATAGATGGGGTTCAGACTGAAAATTTTATCACAGGCCGTGTGGAGATTCAGGACTCAACAACATTCGACAGTTCTGAATGGATCGGTGTATGCGGCGAATACTTCGACCCCCCTGATGCTGACGTAATCTGCCGCGACCTTGGCTTTGATAATTCCATCATTCTTGCACCTGGGTCATTTGGTAAGTATTTTCAAACATAAATGTATTCCTTACTGTTTCTGATGGGGGAGGGGTCTTCCTGAAAGAAGAATAAGGCAAAGTTGTTGGAGCATTATCCTATGATTTTCATTAGGTAGGAGAATTTTCTTTAGAAAAATGAACATTGTAGAATCTACATCACTGGATATTTTGTCCTTGTTTTAGGAGTGGTTCCATCATGGATCTATTTTACCAACATGTCGTGCTCAGAAAATGGGACAAATGTGATCAAAGACTGTGAATACAAGACAGGACTGTGTAAACTGTCCACCCACAACTATGCCAGCCTCATGTGCCACAAGGCAGGTGTTCAACCAGGTAGGTGTGTAACTATGTTCTTGGTATAAAGTTGTATTACCTTATATTTTCATTGCATCAACTACAACAACTAAATTATTTTAGCTATTTTCAATGCAGAGCTATTCTAAAAACCAACATAAAAACACTCTCGCAGGTTTTTGCAACAAATCACCATAACTAAGTAAGCTCCTTAATTAGCTGTTGATTTTATTTGTATACACTATACTCTCTGGTCCATTACATTTACCCGTGTCCAACACTGAGACAACATGCTGAATTTTTGTTGGGAATTTGAAAATAGTTTCAATTTGACAACACATTTTGCATGTGAATACAACTAGAATAGAGATAAATCTTTTTAATATTTATCAAAAGATGCCAGTTTAAAATTTCTCCTGATTTTTAGTCTTTGTGTTGTTTTAAATACACAGTGTTATTGTTTAGTACATTTGAATATATTATTTTTGTCTATGAGAAATTGTATAGAAAATGGCAACATTCACATATTTAGCTTTTAAATCATATTCTACCAAATATTTCAAGCAATTTTAAGAATATGAGATAAGAAAAGTAAAAATATAACTTAAATTCATAGAAAAATACACTTCAACCCAAGTTACTTGTAGTTACTTGAGACATGTACAGATAGACAACTAGTTTGTTTAGTTGTATAGATAAATATGAGGGCTGTTCTTGAATGCTGTAGACTTTTACAAAAGACAAAATTGTTTAAAAAACAAAAACAAATGTTTTATTGCACACATTTCTTTATTGCCTTATTTCTTTAAGTTGTTGAAGTAGATTCTTCATGCAAGATAAGCACAGCTGTATATAATATAGATCAAGCAAGGTTATTGTAAGTGTGTGATAATGGTTATGGTTAAAAATCCTCAAAAGATTTACATTTAAACTTTGCTTTATTTTTTTATTGATAAATAACTTTATATCTTTACTACATTAATTATTCATTTTTATAGATGCCAAAGTGTTTATAGAAGAAGGGGATCATGGGCAAGTCATCATTCAGCAGTATGGTCTTAATGGGACAATCTGCGTTGATGGATGGGATGATGCCGATGCTATGGTGTTGTGTCGTTCCCAAGGTTACAAGGGTGGAGTTGTCTTTGGCGGAAAAGAGATTTTTGTGCGAACACTGCCAATCTGGTTCACAGAAACAAAATGCACAGGATTGGAAACAAGCATTTTTGACTGTCCAAGGAATACCAGTGTTGAGATTCAGTGCACCATGTCGTTAAAGTCAGCTGGTGTTCTTTGTTATAAGGATACAGGTGAGTTTTAGAAAGTGTTTTGTGGTGTTTGGAACATTGGAATGGTTACTGTTTATGTTAATATGGTGAAAATTGTTGTACAGAACTGAAAATAAGATGTTATCATACTATTACTGTGGGGATGTTAATGGTGACTAAAAAGATACAATAACCTTAATTCACATAATGAAGGAAATGATAAAATAAATATTGTTTATTTAGAGAATGGTAAGTATCTATGTATAGTTGAATGCTGGTAAGATTTTATACCAATGTAGAGCTTATTTTCAACTTTTCTCCACACAGGTGTTCAGATAAAACTTGTCAACAGAGAAGATGCCAACTACTATGGTCGGGTTGAGATTGAATTTGATGGCATCAGAGGAACGGTGTGTGATCCATCTTGGTCAACATATGATGCCAAAGTTCTGTGTCGTCATTTAGGATTTCCTGGGGGGCAGGCTTACCCGAAGTCTTTTTTCGGGCCTGGGAATGGTACAGTGTTTCTCAGCAGTTTGACTTGTGACAGCACAGAGTCAAGTCTCCTGGCATGCCCAAGTAGTGGATGGAAAGTAGCGCCCACTTTCTGTAGTCTTCATGACAGGGATGCAGGCGTTAGATGCAAGAGAAATGGTATGTCGGTGTAAATTACATGCAACCAATTTTCATGCATCATAAATTCTATAGCAACACACTTGTTCTTAAACCCCACTACCCTAAGTAGGGGAGTGATGTAGGTGTAACTTTATCTGTTTGTCTGTCTGCACCAAAGGGCTTGAGGCTCTAACTTGACACAGGATTGATGAATTTTCAAAAATATGACACAAATGTTTGGTTAATTCAGATGGAGTATGGCACCCAAAAATTGGATTGCTAACATGCCGGGTATATTCATATTCACAATTCAAAATTTAGCACTAATGAAACATTTGCTCGTCTGAACTTTAAAAGAGATGAATTTTAAAATATTTAAGCACAAAATTAATGTTTTGATAAACTTTTTTTTAGTATGCATCATATGTATATTAATGTGTATTGTGGGCCATGGCCTTTATTTGCATATAAAATTCTGTTCTGTTTAGTGAAGCACACAAGAATCTATTGCTTGCCTATAGACTTGCAGGTCATAGGTAAAAAAAACTGAAAATATAATTGCCTATGCTCTACTACCTTCACAAGATTCAGTAGAATTCCAAATTACTGACAGTTGTCTGCCTTATTGAATGGCCAAATTGTTGATTTAATTAGGGATAAATAGGAACTTTGTGGGAGAAGTGATTGATTTTTATTGTTCTTATGAACTTTGATAGTAAGTATTAACCTTAACAGATAATTGTTCACTGGGCAATGTACAGGTTTGTAGGTATAAAACTTGACATAATTTCAAAAGATGTTGAGACTTAATTTCTTTTTACACGTCCAAGTAAGGAAGTATATTCAGTTATCAAATGTCGATGAGTTTTATGCACTGTGATTGTTAGATTATTTATTGTTAGTTCTAAGAATGTCATAAATAAGATGGTAAAAAATGGCCTTTTCTTTTAGATAAAAATGATCATCCTGATTTCTAGTTTTTGGGCGATGTCTCTTGCAACAGTGTCCAGAGTTATGAGAAAGCTTCATTTCAGAAGCACAAAAGATTGACCCTGCATGATGTTGACTAAATATGGTCAGTTAATGCATGGAAAAAAGGAGTGTGTGTTCAAAACAGATGTATGTCGAAGGAGACTAGATGTGTAAATTGTGTCCTGGCATACTTTGGTTGTTAATATTGATATTGTATTCTATTTTAACTAGTTGTTCACATGGAAAAATTGTCTTATGCAGGTGTAGATGAAATTCAGATTTAGGAATGAAGAACGGCACACAGAAATTTCAGTCAGTGGCTTAACTTAAAAAGGAGGGAGAAAACTTTATTAGAAGGAGTGTCCCACTGGCTATGCATTGTATACTAGGCCAAGATATTTATAATTTCCTTCATGGGGCCTCACTGCCTTCAGCAGCTGTAGTACAGGTTTGCAACTGCCCATACAGAACTTTTAATTATATGTTTATAGTTTTGACGAAGCAACAATCTTTATTAGGGCACTACAGGATTTGAAATAAAAACAACAACCTTAACATTTTTATAAAGATTATTTTTTAAATCTACTTATTATTAAATTAAAAAATGATTTTATCTTTTTTTCTTAGTTTTGACCCAGCAAGCTCCTGACTATGGAGCTGTCAAGGTGTGGCATGAAGATGCTTATTATCTGATATGTGCTGACGAGTTTGACGATGCTGATGCCACTGTCTTGTGCCGTAACATGGGATACCAGTTTGGCGTCAGTCTTTGCTGCTCTGCATTTGGCTATCAGCAGGGAATTATTGGTATAGCAAGGTAGGATTCTAGGATTGGTTTAGAATGAAGATTTATTGTCAATTTTTTATATACTATGATTTTTTCAGATTTAAAATGATACACTTGTCTTGCAGAAACATTCCTCTTGAAGATTGTTCTAAAACTCAAGTTTTAAGCACAAATATTTTAGTCTCTGTTAGTAGTTTACCAAGCTTACTGTTAGAATTCTAGATTTAAGACAGAACATTTTATTGATTAGATTCTTTTGTCTTTTTCAGAAACTTAGCTTATATTACATCTTTAGCATTCAATGTACTTAACTTAATAGATGTCCGGAAGTTTGTAATCAGTATGCACACATTTAAGCAAAAAATCGTTTTGATATTGATTTAAATATAAATATTAAAATCTCTTTTTTAGATCTGGTTGTTACGGAAATGAGATGAATTACAATGAGTGCAACAAGGTGTATGGGGTGACTTCCTGTTCATCGGGGGATTATGCTTCTGTCGTCTGCTCCAAGAATGATCCTGTTCCAGGTGGGTAGATATTGTTTAGCAGTTAAAAGAGAGGAACATAATCTAAACATACATACCAGTATTTGTACATGGATATTGTCCTTAAATGATTTCCTAAGTATTAACGGATAACCATAGGAACAAAAACAGTAGTAGAATAAGGGTTATAAGAAGCTTCCTTTTGTGAATATATGGCATTTTTTCCCACAGTAAAGGTCTGAATTAATTATTTCTTTGTTTCTTCCCTTTTTATAGGTATGGATGTGTGGGTGAAAGAGTACACTCAAGGGATGGGCAGTGGGCTGGTACAGGTGCGATACATTGATAAAGATGGTTATATGTGCACTGAGGGGTTTGATGACAATGATGCCATGGTGATCTGCCGTCAGTTTAACTACAAGGGAGGCTACTCCTACAGGTTTGTGTCTGGTTTCTTTACTAAATAACTATGTTAAATAAATTGCTTGAGATCATGTTTCATTGCTTGCATGGAATTAAAGCTGCTAAAAAGTGCTGTTTGGGCAGTGTAAGATTCACCCTGTAAGCGATTAAAGGTGTGCAAATAATGGTCGACATTATTTGGTGGTAAATCAAATGTACAATGCATTGGAAAGCAGGCAAGTTTTCAGCTTCAAAAAATATAAATAAAACATTGGGACAAAACTAACAACACTGTCACTAACATCCGACAATAGTTT
Source organism: Sinonovacula constricta (assembly GCA_007844125.1). NCBI lineage: Eukaryota > Metazoa > Mollusca > Bivalvia > Cardiida > Solecurtidae > Sinonovacula > Sinonovacula constricta. The sequence continues at coordinate 37,171,645 of CM017559.1, forward strand.
TTTTTTATTAAATATCCAATACTTTCTATATTATTGCATGTTTACGAAAAATAGGTCTAAAATAAATGCTCGTTAGTACTACAAGATGCAACTAAAATAACTAAGTTCAAAATTAACTCTCAATAATTTAATTTATTCCTGTAATCTAAATCTGACTATCCCAAGTGCACCATGCTTCTCCGAATAAATAATAAGCCTGGTATACAGAGCCGCAGAAGGCCTTCTGCGACACTGTGGGATATCGTAAATATTTTGACCTTTTAGATAATGCAGTCAGTGGAATGTTTGTTCTAATAACAGTTTGCTGCCGTTTTAAGTGATATTCATCCACAGCATTGTTTATTCATGAATCTCTATTTCATGTATATCGCGATCTGCATTACACAATATAATCACTTGCACTTCTAGATTAAACTATTAGTGTTAGCATTTGAAGCATGCCTAGACACAATTGATGCATTTAGTGTCCTTGGACATACATATTTGTTTCTGTACAAAGCACTACTTCTTTCCAGGCATAACAACTGACCACAAGTAGTCAGGGTCATACCATTACAATCTTTCATGCTTCCATAATGCAGCTTTCTCAAGCTACACAGCCCCAAAACAGGAAAAAAAAATCAAATTCAAGAAGTATTTTTATGAAAAGAAATTAAAGACACACTGATTTCAAGATTTGTCAATTCAAACAAATTTCAACTTTAACTATTTGTTAACAAATTTTATTCTTTTTACATGAAAATTTACTAAAAAGGTAAATGTAATGAAACTTAGCAGTTCCTATAAGATATTGCAAAGGAGAGTATATTTTTATGTTATAAATAATATTATTTTCTTCCTATATCAGGTCTATAACTGATCTGCGACAGCATTTCACTAACAAGCTGCGATGGTTGCGGGGCCCAGACTGTGTAGGGGATGAAAGGAAGCTGAGTAACTGTCCAGGCATCACCTTCAAAGTCTCCAACTGTTCACTTAGTTCTGTGGCAGCAGTGTTCTGCTATAGGGAACTAGGTGAGAATCTGTTGTTTGTTTTGTTTGGTGAAATGTCCTTCCATTATTGATAACACATCTGGGGACAGAGTGTTTTGTGTGCTGAAATGTCCTTCCATTATTGATAACACATCTGGAGACAGAGTGTTTTGTTTGCTGAAATGTCCTTCCATTATTGATAACACATCTGGAGACCGAGTTTTCATTATCCTGATCCTGGCCCTAACAGCCATATTATTCTGACTTGTTGTGTGATGTTTCACACATTTGTTCCTGTTTTTCACAAAAATGTCAAATGCTTCCTTTTTAAAAAAAAATAATTTTAAAGCATAGTTGCTATTTAACAGTCATCTTGCCAAAGCCAGAACAGGTTTAGGTTTAGTGATGCTCCAGATCAGTCAGTTCCGCTAAGGTTGTTTGATCAGAATGACTCTAATAACTTTCTTAACAGACATTTTATCAATGCATATAATCATTAGGGAATTATCATAATTTGTTATTGTTATTTACAAATACAGTATGGTATGGGTTATTAAGTTATACCAATATGCTTAATACATACAATTCTTTCCCTTATTGAAGCCCAGGGTGAGTTCGTGGTACGTTTACAGAATGCTCCCCACCCAGGGGAGGGGTTTGTCCAGGTCAAGATCAATGGCACATGGGGCAGTGTATGCACCAAGGGTACAGTAATCAGGTAAGAAATAACTCAGCCTTCTAATTAAAACTTTAAGTATATATAAATATGGCTATAGAGTGAAAATCATCCTGTCAGAGATTGCTGGAGCCTTGATATTTGGATACATTTTCCTTGGATGGCCCTCTATTAATAAAGATTAATTATAATAAATGATATACCAAGTCAATTGATGGTCTTAGAAGCTTGACCATTTCGCATAAATAGTCTTTTGTAAATTATTTTAAATTTTATCAGGTCAAATCTTGTGAACTTACTAATTAACAATGTGACAGTCACAATGTGACAGTTACTCTGGCTTGTTTAAAAACTATTTGCAAGTTAAGACCAATGTCCTGTAGTGGACATAAAAATAACATGATTTCTTTTCTGTTCACATGGAGGATATTTTACTGTGTGATTATTTAGAAAAGCAGACACTGATTATAATGGACCCATTGACAATAGGACCCATCTTCTATCTTTCAAAGAGTGAAACATGCACTTATAGAAGTCTAGGACAAAATCCCCACCAGACTAAATCCCTTTCATCTATTGTAGCATAGGTGGACAAAATCTCCCCAAGTGATTTACTAATTAATTTCAATGTTACCTTTGTAAAAATGTTATATTTGCATGCAACCCCAAAGTTATCATGCCCTATCTCCAGCTACAAAGATGCATGTATATTCATCTTTTGTATTTTTTTTTCAGTAACAATGAAGCCACTGTCATATGCAAGCAGCTAGGTTTCAAGTATGGTTTACTCGTTCCCATGGCAACATATGAGCCTTTGACAGGAAGGGTGTGGCTTACTGACATGTCATGTGATGGGACAGAGACTGACATCCGTCAGTGTCAGGTGTCAGGCATAGGTGCAACAGTGTCAAGTGGTTGTTGGTCACATGACTCTGACATGGCTGTCAAGTGTTACACACATGGTAGGTGGTAATCCTAACAATATCATTTACATCATATTTTAATATTTTCAATATTTCTCAAAATGATATTGATGGTGAACATGTAATTATTGTTTAATTCTTTACTTAAAGAAGCATCTACTCTAGATGTTAAATGTCTGGTAATTTGTGATCAGTCATAAAGGTACATGCATATAGTTGTAAGTCTTAAATCTTTTTAAAAATGGGTATCAAATATTATTTTAATCTTAACTGAATTTAATTTACTTTCTAGATTTTATAGTTTTAATTAGATCAACATTGAACCATCTAACAAATATGATGCCAACCTGATGATGGGAGTAGAAGCAGCAGTAGATGCTGTGACAACTATGTAAAATAATTCTTTAATGTTTTCCTATCTTAAATCAACATTATATATCTTTTTTACATCTTATTATAAAACTGATTTTTCAAATTTGAAACCTGATTACCAGCAAAGTTATATTTCACAATATTTCTTTATATTACTTGGTCAGTATCTCTTTTCCAGTGAAACTCTCCACCTCTGACCTGCCTAACTATGGTATGTTGGAAGTCTTTAACACCACTGACAACACTTGGGTGTCTGTATGTGACACCAACTTCGATGACAATGATGCACGCGTTGTGTGCCGTAGCCTTGGTTACAAGGATGGTAAATCCCAATGTTGCTCCCCAATGGGTCCTAAACTGACGGCTTATCGTCCAATCAGAGTGGCAAGTGTAAACTGTACAAATGTAGATGACGACTTTACTAAGTGTTCCTACACCATGGGAAATGTTACTTGTCCCTCAGGAAATTATGTGGGAATCCTGTGTTCTGAAACATCCCCAGCTGTGGAAGGTAGGTTTTTATTTCTTTTTTTTTAACCTTTGAACCTTTGTTCATTCACAATGATTATTTGATTAAATCACCCATAATAATTATACCCCCACCACAAAATGTGTGTGTGGGGGCTATAATGGATTCGCTTTGTCCGTCCGTCTGTCTGTCCGTCTGTCCATCCGTCCGTCTCCATTATCGTGTCCGCTCTATAAATTCTATACCAATTGAAGGATTTTCTTCAAACTTGGCTGAAATGTTCACCTCAGCAAGGGGATGTGCAGAACCCATGTTGCCCATGTGTCAGCTCAAGGTCAAAGTCACGATTGAAGGTCAAATATCAAACAATCAAATATTAGACATTATGTCGTGTCCGCTCTGTAAGTCCTACACTAATTAAGATTTTCTTTAATCTTGGCGCAAATGTTCACCTCAACAAGGGGATGTGCAGAACCCATGTTACTCTTTTGCCGGCTTAAGGTCAAGGTCACACTTGAAGGTAAAAAATGTACTTAGAAAATATTCTTAAATTTTAACATGTATTTGAATATTTTTGAAACTAGAAAAAGTATTTGCTTGAAACTTAAAATATATATGAAGTGTCACAATTAGGATATGCAGGTCAAGTTTCATAACTCTGTATTGCATTTTGACAAAGTTATGCCCCTTTTAAGTCTTCAAATCTACATACAATCAAGTATAAGACAATATGTCGTGTCCGCTCTATAAATCCTATACTAATGGAAGAATTTTCTTCAAACTTTACTCGAATGTTCAACTCAACAAGGAAATGTGCAAAACCCATGTTACCTTTGTGCCGGCTTAAGGTCAAGGTCACACTTGAAGGTAAAATTGACTTAGAAAATGTTCGTAAATTTTAACATGTACTTGAATATTTCTGAAATTAGCACAGGTATTTGCTTGAAACTTAAAAGATATATGACGTATCACAAGTAAGATATGCAGGTCAAGTTTCATAACTCTGTATTGCATTTTGACAAAGTTATGCCACTTTTTAAGTCTTTTAATTTACTTACAATCAATACTAGACAATATGTCGGGTCCGCTCTATAAATTCTATACTAATTATAAGGATTTTCTTCAAACTTGACTCAAATGTTCACCCCAACTGGGCAATGTGCAGAACCCATCTTACCCTTGTACCAGCTTTGTCAAGGACATTGGTGGGGGTATGAATCGCATTCAGCGATAGTTCTAGTTCTGAACAAATATGTGTCCAAGCAATATAAAGCATGAATCACTTATTTCCTGGTTTTCTGGGCCAAAGATTTTGAGTTTCTGTTCTGTAATAATTCTCCCAGTAAGTTTTATGTTTGTGTGATTTTCTATCTAATTAGTTCTGATATTCCGTGGTTGCAGATCTGTCTGTGAGTATATCTGGTGGTCTTCACCTGGGTAACGTGCAGGTACTAAGGTATGGTGTCAATGCTTCACTGTGTGATGAGATGTGGACCGACACTGAAGCAGGGGTGCTGTGTAGAAGCCTTAGGTACACGGTATGTTATACAGAAAATCTACTTTTCTTGATGCTATTATCATGGGGTGTTCTGTCAGTGTGGTTAGAGCTGCTGACTTGTATGTTTTATTTTGCCCCACTCTGTATGGGTTTGAGTTTCCTCAGTTCGGGCAGTAATAAATGGTGGTAAGGTCTTTTTGCCAACCTTTGTTGAGCTGCTGGTTCTACCAAGGCATTTTATTTTTTTTCTCTCATCCAATAATATCTGGACTTTGCTACTATATAATAACCATAATTTTGGCATTGCAATATATTTTACAAAGAATATCTTTTATGAATATAATGTAGTCAGTTTGCTGTGTGTGGAACTGTTATTCAGTTAACTCCTAGTTTGCTATATGTGGTTAGCAACCCATGCTAAATTCACAGGATGTTTTGCTTTTATATTATATATGTTGCATGTCAGTGTTGATATACTTATAAACAGAGACTGAGCAGCAAATAGTGTAGCATGGAGCTGGCTGATGTGGATTTACATTTTTTTCCTAAGCCTTATAAATAAGCATATAGCAATTTAAAATTAACTACCATGTGTAACATATAGTGAACAGTGTTGCCTGACATGTTATACCAGATCAATGTTCAAACCCATGACTCCATTGTACAGTCCAACACCCTCAACTAAAGGTGCTTCCAGTTCTTTGTTGCCTTTAAAAATAACATCTTTCAACTATTTGTAAACAATATTGAAGGTATATTTACTTGTTAAGGGTTGGCCCTTTTTTACGATCAATAAATCAAACCTTAGAGCCATTTTAACCATGCCACATGCCACAGGGCTGGGGTCAACCCAGACAGACAATGAACTGATTGATAATATCAACAGTTACATGCAGTACAGTATTGTTATACTATGAGTCATGAAACAAAGGTGACATATATTGTAGGCTTAGACATCCTGAAATAATATCAGCAATGCTTAATTCTTAATGGTGATAGACTTTTTATGAACCAAAGTTTCATGTTACAGAGAAATCAAATTCAGTAACTGCTAACTATTCATCAAAGGATTTCTAAAATGTTTTAAACATAATGACTTAATAAGTTAACTCTTAATGATGTAAAAAGACTTATTTGGAAATGCAGTCTTCATTTTCCATTTGCTGTCTAATTTAAACAACAAGCCTTTTGCAAAAGCATCGTGTTTTCTGAATTGTTTTAATGGATGTTGCTGTTGATGTTGGCTATCTTTCTACCTTATAACTTACATGTTAAACACTTGGATTTAAAATTCAAATTCTACACATTTTTCAGGATGGATATGCTGCTAATGGTACCAACTTAGCAGATATTCCCATGTTGTTAACTTCTATTCATTGTAACGGAAATGAGAGTGATCTTTCCAAGTGTCAGTACCCACCTCTCAGTGAAGGTCACAGATGTACAGGTCGAAGGTCACGGGCAGCTGTTGTGTGCACAGACAACCCAGGTGAGATCAGATGTCAAAAGTTACACATTAATTAATATCATTCCGGACTGTAGATTATAAAACTTTAAGTTCAAGCCATACCCACTGCCATTAATAGCTCAAATTAAAACTGATCTGCTTAAAATAACATGCTATTTAAAATGAATAATAAATAAAATACAGCACATACTTTATAAGTTAATGTCTAAAATCAAACATATATTGTGTCTCATCAACTTTTTTGTCCCTGGCGTTTTTCTTATTGCAACAATTTTCATCATTTCAGAACCCATCAAGTACCGACTTGCTGATGTAGTAAATGGTGCTGGTCGCGCAGAAATTTACATTAATGGGCGCTGGGGCACCATATGCCAAGTCTATTGGGAGAACGCTGATGCTGATGTGTTCTGTCGTAGTGCTGGCTACCTGTATGGTGAGATGACTCCTTATAGGCCATTTGGGGATGAGAACCAGCCCATTTGGATGAGTCAGGTGGAGTGTACTGGAAAGGAAACCAGTCTGATGCAGTGCAGGGCATCATGGGATACCAGGGCTTGGGTACAATGCAACCACATGGATGTAGCATCTGCTAAATGCTACCGCAGTTCAGGTGGGTTGTAGTGAATGGGTGCAGATTTTATCTGATCATGTTGCTTATATTGACAAACACCAATTTTGTTATTTTCCCAACTTTTACCAATAGGCAGAAATTAAATTATTGCAATAGCCTTTCAAATGTTATGAAACTTCTACAAGATTTCAAAAAACCAAAGACCTTTTTTGTATATCCCATTGAATATACTGCATGAAAGGTGCAGAACGGATGCAAAACTCCTTGCCCAAAAAAGAAAGCAAAGTATGCCATGGCTATTTAATGACTTTGGATTCCGAAGAGTTCCAGTATTTTTCTTAAATAGTTTGGCAACCCTTTTATCCATGAAAGTCAGAGATAACAATTAAAAAGTTTCCACGATAAAAAAAACAACCTTTGAAACATTACATTATTACATTTTAAATTTTGTTAACGTGCAAGTTTGACATGAGGCATTGCAACTTACATTGCTTATCATCTCTTTGTCTACTTTTTAGCTCGACTGGTTCGTGGAAATTATCGAACTAATGGAATTGTTGAGTTCTATTCCAATACAGAGGGAGAACAGAAGGGGGAGAAGAATTGGCTCACATTCTGTGCTGACACATTCACGGATAAAGAGGCAGGTAGGATAAGCTGTTGCTAATATATATGTTATGACTCCAAAGAGCAGGGAGCTGAAGGAGATATATTGTGTTGCAGGTGTCTTTCAGTGGAACAGTCCATTTGTTCCTGACCTGGTCACAGCGACATTAAACATGTATTTACTTTCGGATTTATATCAACACAACATATGTGCCTAAAATCTTCAAACAAGGGGCATTGTCCATGATCACTTAATGACCCCAATTGATTTCAGTGTCATCGGTCCAAAGGCTACAGTTACAATGACATTCAACAAGATTTTCCTTCTCTGCTATCTAAGGAGCACATAAGGCTATAATTGTTTAAATTCTGTTAAAGACATTGGTCTTAGCATGTGGATATCCCCTTTTAATTTTGGGATCAGAAGAGCAATGGTCAATGTCACAGTGACCTTCAATTGAATGAATTAAAAATAACAATGATCTTTAATGTGATTAAGTTTACAATAGCTTACTAGAGATTGCCATAGTCCACATTCCTTAAACTCTTGTGAAGATCAATGTCTATCTTACAGGCATATTGTAGATCTAATAGTCTATAAGACATACCTTTTACAAACATCTCTTGGTTTAGAGGAAAATGTCAAATATGTTTTTTTCTTGATAATAGATATGCTTCAATTTCTGGTAAATATTTAAATGCCATGAAGTTTAAAGTGATCAGTTTTTAAGGGTTGATTGATGATTTTGAATATCGCTCACAGCAGAGGTTTAACAGTTACAAATGAAAATACAAAAATGAGTTGCACCAATTTTTTCAATTTCTTTATTCCAGCGGCAGTATGTCGTGGACTGGGACATGACAATGGGTTGGCCCTCTGCTGTTCACCTTATGGCTTTAATACCTCCCCTATCAGCAAACTCAGACCACTTTGCCATGGTAACGAGAGCTACATTACAGACTGTGAGATGATTGCTAACACATCATTCTGCAACAGACAGAACTATGCATCTGTCTCTTGTTACAATGGCACAAGGAGTCTTACAAGTATGTTCTCACGTTTTCACTGCAGTATTCAAGAAATAGTTTGTCTGCTTTAACAAAATAAGATTACAAAAGTAAATTTTCCTCATTTATTGTAATTTCAAGTGTTTTAAATTGAAAAAGATTTTTGCTGTTTTGCACATCATAAACTGGTACATCTTAATCTTTTTTCCAATTCTTGACCAAAAAAAAGCAAATTTACCCTGGTCGCCGTGAATGCAAACCATTGTGTTACAGATGTAAAAAGTTAATATTTCATTTGTACTATTCATTACTTTTCCTTAGTGTCAAAAGTACACAAATGTTTATTCTACTACATAGATTTTATACATCATTATGTTTTTCTCTCCATATTTTAGACTTCACAGTTGCTTTGAAGGGCTCGTTAAAATACACTGGTCAGGTGGTGCTGACCTACATGGGCGTCCCTGGGCGTATCTGTGCCCATGGTTGGGAGGATGCAGACGCCCGTGTTGTGTGTAATCAGCTGGGATACAGTAATGGCTCTGCCTACACACATTTCAAGTCAAGCTTCATACACTTGGATTATAATGGCCCATATTGGACCAGTGATGTACAGTGCACAGGTAATGAAGTCCCACCTTTCATTTTTTATTATGCGGGCACATTTATTTACTTCAAAATCTTGAATGATTTTAATTCTACATATGAGCCATATTTAAAATCGATACGAAGAGCTTCTGCCCAACTACTTTAGACTTCAGAAACAGTCTGCTGTTTGTGCAGTCATGAAACTGATTATATTAATCGATTTCAGAAAAAACTTCACACTAAAAATGAACAACAGCTTTTAAAAATTTGTTCAAGATTCTCTATTTGTACTATAGGTGTGACTAAAAATAAGATCCCATGTTCTATCAATCTATCTGTGTCAACAAGATCTCTGCTTTTCTTTTTAACTACCATCCTGTTTTCCAGGGATGGAGAGACATTTATCAGAGTGTCCCCACACTGGGTTTGGTAATGTTAGTCAGTGTTTGGACAATGGACATTATGCTGGAGTTATCTGCTTTGATTCTGCAGGTATGTTATATTCCATTTGTGGCTGGAAATTTTGACGCCCTGTTTCTAAATTATTGAGCAAAAACAGGACAAATGAAATATTTAGGGTTCATGAACATTTAAACATTTTTATAAAAAAACCTTGTGTATATAGCCTGACCAGAGAATTAAAAAGCTGAGCTTCAGAAGGATTCAAAACTACAAAGTTGTCAGTACTAGCGACTAGTACTCTACCAAAGGCTCCATGCACAAACTACTAGACTTGTGTCAGTGATAAACAAAAATATACTTAAATAAATTTTCAAAGTATATGCAAACAAAACAGTGAGATAACTGCTTTGTACAGTGATTATAATATATAATTTACATTTCCTAGTTTTTTATATATTTTCTTTTTCCCTGTCCACAGAAATTGTATACCGTATTAATGGAGGCAATGACAGATATGGTCGTGTGGAGTTCTTATACCAGAATGAATGGCACAGTCTGTGTAGTAGCAGTTGGGGTTACCAGGAGGCGAACGTCATGTGTCGACAACTAGGCTACGTGACTGGTGACACCTATAGCCTTGACTACCTCAGCAAACCCCCAGGACACACATACTCTGTTGACTTCCGGTAAATAAATGTAAATCATATTGTAGACCAGTGTCCAATGTCTGACTGATGAGCACTGGATATATGTGTAACGAGTACCATTAATTAATTTGGTATACATGTGGTTGCATATGATAGGATCCAGTCATTTTGTGGTTTCAGTCTGAACTTTCATTATCCATGTCATAATGCTCATACATGTAGGCCAGCTTGGATTATTTTGTCATTCATAAAGAAAGATGTAGAGATAATTTTAAATTATAATTAATCTTTGCTGTGAATTTTCCATACCAGTTATTGCGCACACCTGTGTTTTCTTGTTTACTATCAGTTTCATTTGTATTTGCAACTTATGCAGTGAGTCATACAAGATCTTTTTTAGGAATTTAAGTAAAAATATTTTTCAGATGCCATGGCAATGAGGAAAATCTGAACCAATGCCCCCATGAAGGTATCCAGGAATCACTGTACTGTACAGACATGAAGGATGTGGAGGGGGTCTTCTGCTATACAAGTGGTACATAGAACTACATTGACTTAGAGGACTTATTTAAATCTTAAACCTTTACCTTGCTACATTGTTAATAACTCATACTTTAATTTTTGCTAACAATAACAAGAAAATGATACAAGACTTACAGAAAGAGATTCAGCATTAAATAGTGCAGGTTCATTGTCAGACATCTCTTAGTGTAAGCTGCCTGATCTGGATCTATACTCATTGCCCAAGCCTGATTTGTTTATTTTAAGCAGGCCAAAAGTTACCTTTTTAATAAGCTGGTGTAACTACTTAAGATAGATATTTAAAGTATTTTTAAAGTAAACTGTTGTAAATTGTTCTGTAGTGAACCGTAGAATAACATTTTGTGGCTATTTATACTTTGCGGAACGGAACGAAACGGAACGGAACAAACATTGAGGCACCACACGGGGCACAGCAGTTTTTTACTAATATGTAAATATATTAAATAAAAATAATGAAATATTGAAACTGCCTAGCTGAACAGTCGATCTAGGGCTTTTTCGAACTGAACCATCTGAATACCTACTTCTAAATGGACATTATTTATATAAAATCTTCGGGACTGCAAACAGTTGTTCCGTTTCGTTCCGCAAAGTATAAATATCCCCTAGGATAATGATATTTAGCGGAACGGAACGGAACAGGATTTAATAATTGTTATTTATGATTAATTTCCTCCTTTATAATGCTTGTATAAACTTCACTTATAAATAATCATTCATGATGCATAAACGAAATAGCAGGCTACCTATCCTGCTAATGAAGACTCGTCACTTTGTTTATGAAATGACAACATATAAATCAAATACAGAAATGTGGAAACTATCTTATTATTATACACAAATTAAATTTGAGAACATGTATATATATATATATATATATATATATATATATATATATATATATATATATATATATATATATATATATATAATTTTTTTATATATATAATTTGTAATTACATGCACAGGTAAGTACGGGTACAGAATCCAGGAACGACGTTTAGGTTAACTGCCCATCGTTACATAACTGAAATACTGTTGAAAACGGTGTTATAGTTTCCACATTTCTGTATTTTATTTATATGTTGTGATTTCTAAAAGTGACGAGTCTTCATTAGCAGGATAGGTAGCCTGCGATTTTGTTTATGCATCATGAATGATTATTTATATGTGAAGTTTATACAAGCATTATAAAGGAGGAAATGGATATTGAATAACAAATCTTGTTCCGTTCCGTTCCGCTAAATATCATTATCCTAGGGGATATTTATACTTTGCGGAACGAAACGGAATCACAATTTATAGAGTTGACGACGTAGTTTGTACACAACGCTGAATTTAATAGTGATATTTCAGCTTTATTAGTGCATGCACAATCAAATTATGTATGGCAAACATGTTTTAAATTTAATTTGTTTACGATAATGATATAAGTTTCCAACTCGCCCGCATAAATCAGTAGAAAGGAGCGTCGGTGTCTAAGTTCGATCCTTGGGCTGGCAATGTTCTCTGTGCCGATTTGATAAGACATTTAGTCTGACATCATTAGTCCTCCACCTCTGATTCATGTAGGGAAGTTGGCAGCTACAAATCTTGTTCCGTTCCGTTCCGCTAAATATCATTATCCTAGGGGATATTTATACTTTGCGGAACGAAACGGAATCACAATAAATAAGAGTTGAAGACAAGGTTTGTACACAACTCTGACTGTAATAGTGATATTTCAGCTTTATTAGTGCATGTAATTACAAATTATATATATATATATATAAATATATATATATATATATATATATATATATATATATATATATACATGTTCTCAAATTTAATTTGTGTATAATAATAAGATAGTTTCCACATTTCTGTATTTGATTTATATGTTGTCATTTCATAAACAAAGTGACGAGTCTTCATTAGCAGGATAGGTAGCCTGCTATTTCGTTTATGCATCATGAATGATTATTTATAAGTGAAGTTTATACAAGCATTATAAAGGAGGAAATTAATCATAAATAACAATTATTAAATCTTGTTCCGTTCCGTTCCGCTAAATATCATTATCCTAGGGGATATTTATACTTTGCGGAACGAAACGGAATCACAATAAATAGAGTTGAAGACATGGTTTGTACACAATGCTGACTGTAATAGTAATATTTCAGCTTTATTAGTGCATGCACATTCAAATTATATGGCAAACATGTTTTTAAATTGAATTTGTTTACGATAATTATAAAGCTTTCCAACCCACCCGCTTAGATCAATAGGTTTGAGCGTCGGTGTCTAAGTTCGATCCTTGGGCGGGCAATGTTCTCCGTGCCGATTTGATAAGACATTTAGTCTGACATCATTAGTCCTACACCTCTGATTCATGTAGGGAAGTTGGCAGCTACAAATCTTGTTCCGTTCCGTTCCGCTAAATATCATTATCCTAGGGGATATTTATACTTTGCGGAACGAAACGGAATCACAATAAATAAGAGTTGAAGTAAAAGGTTTGTACACAACTCTGACTGTAATAGTGATATTTCAGCTTTATTAGTGCATGTAATTACAAATTATATATATAAAAAAATTATATATATATATATATATATATATATATATATATATATATATATATATATATATATATACATGTTCTCAAATTTAATTTGTGTATAATAATAAGATAGTTTCCACATTTCTGTATTTGATTTATATGTTGTCATTTCATAAACAAAGTGACGAGTCTTCATTAGCAGGATAGGTAGCCTGCTATTTCGTTTATGCATCATGAATGATTATTTATAAGTGAAGTTTATACAAGCATTATAAAGGAGGAAATTAATCATAAATAACAATTATTAAATCCTGTTCCGTTCCGTTCCGCTAAATATCATTATCCTAGGGGATATTTATACTTTGCGGAACGAAACGGAACAACTGTTTGCAGTCCCGAAAATTTATATAAATAATGTCCATTTAGAAGTAGGTATTCAGATGGTTCAGTTCGAAAAAGCCCTAGATCGACTGTTCGCTAGGCAGTTTCAATATTTCATTATTTTTATTTAATATATTTACATATTAGTAAAAAATTGCTGTGCCCCGTGTGGTGCCTCAATGTTTGTTCCGTTCCGTTTCGTTCCGTTCCGCAAAGTATAAATAGCCACATTTTGTTCTAATAATGATCACATTCAAATTTGCCTTTTACAAAAATTATAGACAAACAATTCCTCTTTTTACATATTTGCTACCACACATGGGTGCTGCCATGTTAAAAAAAGAAACAATTTAACCCAATTTAATTAGTTTAGAGTAAATGAACAAATCTTTATCTAATATGGTGGCACCCGTGTACAGTTGTAATATGTACAAAGAGCCATTGTTTGTGTTTAACTTTTGAAAAATGCAATTTGCTGAAAATGTGAGTGTAAGTGCTTTATTTCTAAAGTAGACCAAGAATGAAACTGACAGTAACAAAGCATTGTCCAGGTTACTTGCAACCAGTATTTATGTCCATGATTATTGATCTGTACAAACTGTCTGTATTAAAGTGGAATTTTAATTGTGTGTATATCTATGTTTTATATAATATTCTTTAAGTTAACCTCTCTGATTCTTGCTGGGAAGTTATATGTAATTCTCTTCTTATAACATACCAGAAATCATTACTTTTATTTCCATATATTTATTAAACAAAAGACATCACGCCTTTCATACTTATTTACCCTTAATTGCAAGCTATAATTTTCACATAGGTTTTTCATTATTTAATTTGTCAAAGATTTTTTTCAGCTATTTACCATTTATACTTTCAGTGAAACTGTCAGGCCTTAGAGGAACAAACAGTGGTAATGGTACTGTTCTATTTTACCACAACAATGACTGGACACTGGTCTGCGATGATGACTTTGATGATGTTACAGCAGAACTTGTCTGTCAAGAATTAGGCTTTAAGGATGGCAGAGCTATCTGCTGCTCTGCATTTGGAAAGGTTAGCACCTGTTGTTTGTTTTAGTTGTGTAGTTTAAATTTAGTTTAGTACAAATGAACAACCCTTCAGGACTAAGATCTCATATTGTGCCTCTATGAATTTACTCTTTTCTTGATGGACTCACCATTCATTCCATTTACATATCTGGGTGCACCCATAGCATAGTGGTAATGTCACTGGTTTGTATCTCCTCTGACTACTGAGCCTCTCACTGTGTGGGTTGGAGTTCTGTTCACGGTGAAGGACTTAATGTGGGAAGGTCTTACAGCTGCCTTGTGATTTGTTGGTGGTTCAAACAAGACATTTGTCTAGGGTCTTCACCCATCATAGCTGGATGTTGCTATAATAATCATGACTGGTCAAAGTGATGTATTTTAAAAACAAACAGACATTTACATATCATGCTTTGATGGTGTTCCAGCAAGTAAAAGTATAAAATAACTTGGTCACAGTTGGTCAATTTTTTATTTTTGTAAATGTTTGTTTTAAAGAAGCAAATCTTGGTGAACCACAGTGAATAATGAAATGAAATATTATCTCTGCTTACTAGATTATATGCAAACATACTATTCTACAGGCATCTGTAGGTTGGGAGAATCAATAGCTTTGAGATGTTCTTACATTTTTAGCCGTTTTATCTGTTCATCTACCTAGTCTATTTGTATATCTAAACTGTGCATTAATCAAATGTCATGTATATATGTCAGTTATAAACACTATGCTAACTAGCTTGACAATGATGCACTGATTTGCAATGTGGATCTTGTAGTTCAATGTGTCTTATACCTAGGCAAACTGAAGACAAGTTGCTCTAAGTTGACGAAACATTGTTACTATAATAAAAATGGGTGTAATGACGTAATGTCTTTTTTAAATTGTGCATTTTTGTGTTAGCTGTATTCACACACTTTCTTATATCTAGACTTTTTCTGAATTAATGATGTTTGGAATTTTAAAACAAACATTCCCTTTGTGGGGAGGGGTTGAGGGGAAACATGTAGATTAGGAATATGTATGTGTTGCAGTGGTTTTTATATTTGAAATCTTTAAAGCAATGGATTTTTTAAATTTTCTGTTCATGTTCCCATATTGGTTATAAAATATTGATTTTAATTAAGAACCAAAAATAGAATAACTGCATATATGCATGTAGTTTGCCATCCATTATAACATCCAGATCTTTCCATTTCATAATGCTTTAGTTTGTGCAATGTATTGTATTTGTATAACTTTTATCATACTTGTCTTGTGTTTCAAACAGTATAAATAAACTGAACATACACTTTTCTGCTGCTTGATTTCAGGCTTATGAGAAGATGCATGACAATGTAACACTGCATTGTACAGGAGAAGAGACGGACATAAAGCAATGTCTAGTTAAGAAACCATGCAAGTCTGGTCATTATGCTTCTGCTGTGTGCTTCACAGAGGGATCTGTAGTAGAAGAAGGTAAGTCATGTAAAGGAGATCAAGAAGATATAGATCTAGTTTAGACACACTGGTTTAGAAATACATTACTTAAAATGTTTATTACATATTCTATTTCCATATTATTTTCTTTTTACAATTTATTATATTTGGCTCAACTAAGAAAAAATGTACGGTACTCCAAGCAAATGTTAAAGACTGTTAAAAAACCTTTACTCTTCATGTATTCATGTAGAATGGAATGACGATATTACAATTCCCAGCAACACTTATACAAGATGGCTTATTTACTATAGATGGTTCATATATATATATATACATGTATATATACAGTTTTATTGCAACTTAATAAGAAAATACCAAACTAAAACTTAAAACATTTTCATAAATGAACACTTTCTTTCCATAGCTAGATCTGTATACTATTTTATATAATATCATTTATATGTCTTTTTCTTATTTCAGACAAGTACACTTTTAACACAACCGAGAAAAGTAAAGGTCAGTTGGAAGGTGACACATTTAGGAGTTAAAGGTCGAGTGTGTAGCAGGGGTTGGGATGACAAAGATGCCACAGTCTACTGCCAATCACAGGGCTTCACAAACGGGGTGGCATACCAGTACTGGGAGAGACAAGTGCGAAAAGAGATTCGGGGGCCATATTGGATGAATGACTTCAACTGCACAGGAACTGAGTCAAACCTTCTTCAATGCCCCTTCCATGGAAGAAAAGAGATAGGAAATTGCACAGATAATGATATAGCGGCAGTTTTATGCTTTAACGAAAAAGGTATTTGCTTGTTTGTAGTCTTGAGACAAAGGCTCTGCCAACTGGACATGTTTTAAACTTCAAACTTTTTATAAGCCAAGGGTGCAAACACAAAAATATGCCTTGAACATGGCATAATATACCAAAGTAAATCACAATATCCTGACATCAGATGACTGTCATTGTTGTCCCTTGTCAGAGATGTCAGAATATGTGTCTGTAGTGATCAGGAATGATTCAGCCACAAGTTTCTGATGATGGGCCAAAGACAACAATAAATCTAATTAATCTGAATGGCCTAATTGTCTGATATCTTGCTTATCATTGTTGTCCTAATATTTTATCTCAATAACTAAAGACAAGGTTCTACAACCATAAAATCACAGACATAGTTTAAATTTATAAATAATCTCATGTTATAATAAATTTACATTGAATGAATAGTACATCATTTATGACAATCTTGGGAAATTAAGCTGATAAAAAAGTAGAAAGGGCCAAAATTTCTGCCCTTTATTATTTCAGGAATTCAATATCGTATGGTTGATGGTACTGACAGGTATGGTCGGGTTGAAATCTCTGTCGATGGTCAGTGGGGAACTATCTGTGACCAGTTCTGGGACCGGCGCGAAGCATCAGTGTTTTGCAGACAGATGAACCCAGAGTTTACTGATGGAGAGGCTGTTCGGGGGGCCCACTTTGGTCAGGGTACAGGCCCGATATGGTTGAGTCATCTACAGTGTAAGGGGTCTGAGGATAAACTACATCACTGTCCACATATGGGCTTTTCCAATGACTTTTCATTTAACTGGTGGATGCCTCTGCCCTGTGAAACCCATGCTGATGATGCTGGCGTGTTCTGTTATAAGTCTGGTAAGAATTATTTATACATGTACTTTATGTTAACAAGGGATATTTATTCACAAGTTTTAAGTCTAATAAATTTATTCCTTGTGTATTTTGAAGAAAATAACCTAAAATATAAAGGTTCATAAAAAGACAACATTAATTGTGCATCCTAATTAAATTTCCTTGTAATAATTTTCTTGAAAGTCATAAATGTGAAACTCTGCTTCACAGTATCATTAGTTGCATTTGTTTTAGTCCAATGTGCCCATCATATATCCCAACATCTGCATTCTATTATACTAAAGTTAGTTTTTTTTACCATATACCGTACATACAAACAATGAGTCAAACCAAATCTGTGATGCTTTCTTTCTATCTTTCTTCTTTACCTTGACGCAAACAATTCAACATTTTCGCCATACTTATTGAGTTTCTCTTCGTCCTTTTGCAAACTTGAATAGTGTTTCCAACTGATTTCTTGTCTAAATAGAGATGTCATATTTTGACTATAGTAAGTCATTTTAATATATAGGGATGTTTTTAAATTGAGTACTATTGATTTTTACTTCTTTTTTACTTCACTGACACATATACACTGTTCCCAACAAAAAAGGCATTATTTACTTCTTGTACTGTAATATTGATTCAACAATTGTTATAATTTTAATAGTGTCTACTTTGTATCACCCTCCAGTGCGCCTGAACAATGGCCCCACTACCCATGCAGGTGGTGTAGAGATGCACAAGGATGGAGAGTGGTATGGGGTGTGTGATGAGGGGTTCACTGACAGGGAGGCCCTAGTGGCATGTCAGAGCCTCAACAAGCAGTATGTGGATGCCCGGGCCATACCAGGTAGGTGGACATAAACTATACCACCTGGACACAGCTAGTCTAGTCTGCGATTTTTTTCCATAAAGCAAAAGAGTTTAATTGCTTTCTAATGTAGCCATCCTCAGTGGAACTTCGGCCTCGGATAAGAGAGATCCTTCTATATGTTAATGGGAAGTCGCGGTTCTGACTTTTACCTTAGAATATTTAATGTTATTTTCTGTTTATATGTTGATGTTCTTATGTTGTAATTTTTTCATTATTCGATCTTAGTTCCTGGTCCCCACATCACTATTTCAACTAAATTACCATTCATAAGTCGATTAGCCTCGATGGGACACTCACAGGTGTGCATCATCAAATAATGTAACCGTAGGTCAGAATAGGCTTTATGAGAGACATGCATAGCGAGAGGTGTGAAAAGCCAATTAATGCATCGTCTTGCCATATTTATAAGATAAGGGTAACCAAGGATGCACTTTGTACCTGCTTTCTTGAGTGATAAGTATCACCTGGTGGTTACATTTATAAATCCATTGATCAGCTTTGTAGTCATTCTCGCCGAATACCATTGGAAGGTAAGGATAAACAAAACCAACTCTCACTTTGTAGCCATTCACACACCATGTCCACCGAAGTAGATTTCTTTTCCAAAGTGTGGACAGATCAACTAAACCATGTAAAGTTCACATAAATTTTATGACTGTGCTTTTTATAGGTCACCTTATACCTTTTTCTAATGTTCTTTGTTTGGATGTATATGTTTTTGCAAAACTCAGAGCTCCAGATAAGTTTTGGCGCAAAATCTTACAATACTCCCTGTTTTGAAAATCAAATCTTATTGACCAATTTTCAATTCTTACTAGACATTCGGGACATCTTGGCTAGGCTGTGAAGTAGACATTGGTCTACAAGATTCTTCAGCTTTGAGATGCTCAGTTGTACGACAATGTTTTTCAAGTGCATTTCTTTGCATGTTAGTTGATCCACTTTCTGCCCAAATCGTATTAACTTTCTTTTGGCGACATACGGAACAAAGCATACGAGCGTCCAATCCTTCCCCAGTCACTTCAAGCCACGGAAACTGCGTTTTCCAAGACTCGATAGTCTTTGCAGCCATTTTCACCATCGTGTGCTTTTTCTTTTTTCCTTCGCATTTTTCATCGCAATTTACGATGACATCGTCAATTAATCCACGTATCATAGAGCTATTATCAAACGGTGTTGATTCAGATACAAAGAAACTATGCAGTGTGTTTTTCTGTGTGCTTTTCGGCGTTTTTAAACGACCACGCTTTGAAAATCCTGCCTTTCTCTCCGCCATTTTTACCGGAAAAAAGCAATGCAGCAAGTGCGCG
The DNA here is from genome assembly GCA_007844125.1 of Sinonovacula constricta. Lineage (NCBI taxonomy): Eukaryota > Metazoa > Mollusca > Bivalvia > Cardiida > Solecurtidae > Sinonovacula > Sinonovacula constricta. The sequence continues at coordinate 37,191,600 of CM017559.1, forward strand.
CTTGATTAATCGATTTGCGAGCACTGACTGGAACAATGTTCCGTACGCTCGGGCGCCGGTTTTAAAATCGTATCGAGAATTTTTAAATCGTTTTGATACGCCAGCATTTTAAAACTAAATCGTATTTTGGCAAAATTAAATCGTATTTACGCCAATACGCCTCTTATCTGGAGCTCTGAAAACTGTGTATTTTCATTGTGTTTACTGTTTCAATGTTAATTTATTTATATTATTTTTGTTTTAAGAGTAAATAGCCATCTTGTTCTGATATATAAGTTGCTTAATATTTAATCATATAAATAATAAATATATATCGTTTTTGTAACTATTTATTTACCAATTACTCTGACACTTGTTTTAAATCACAAGTAAAAATGACAAAAATACATGTATATACATTTCATAACTCATACCATGGATACATTGATGTATTTGTGGCAGTCCCTCTCTAAATCGAGTTAACTAAGTTGCTATACTAGAAAATTCTTAAACTGTGTTTTAAGAAAAACACCATGTGCATAATGTAAGTCATAGAAACTAATCTGATCTAATACACAGTAATATTCTTTCTTTTTCATCTTTATTTCTGGTGTGAGATGGTTTTACCTGATGTATGGAATGTATCAGGTGACTGCATTTCAGCGATTTATTTATGTAGCTGTTTATTTTTGATATCAAAGAATTCTATGGAAGAAGATGTCAAATATTTATGTTTTTCAGGTTGATGTTCTATATTGTATTCAATTTGTTTTATTTGAAATAGCACATAAAAATAATATAAACAATTTCAGATTTACAATCCTGGATTCCCCAAATCTTATTATTAGTTTAAAGCTGAGAAAAAATGTATTTTATTATTTATTTTCAGGGTCAGCATATGGCAACAAGACAGGACCAGTACTGTTTTCTGGTGTGCGGTGTATAGGAAATGAAACAGACTTGGCAGCTTGTGATTGGTTGTTTAATAAAACTTGCCCAACCAAGCACTTTGCTTCTATCCATTGTAGCAATGAGACCATAGTGGATGATGGTAAGCATATATGTATTGCTGATATGGATAATCTAAGACAAAAAACAGTATTGCATTTTTCCCATATTGTACTATTTCTTCAAACTATCCACATATATGTAAAAAAAATGTTTTTAATTTTTCAAGCCTGTTTTAAGCTAGATATGTACTTACTGAGGAATCATCACTATAATGTCACTAAACCATTATAATGAGACATATTATCTTTTTGAAAGGATTCCGTCTCAGACTTGCCCCAGATAGTCTCTCAAGTAAAGTCCATGGGATCCTCGAAGCTCGTGTTCGTGGTGTGTGGGGACGGATATGTATTCATGGGTTTGATGACCGAGATGCGACTGTGGCTTGTCGTCAGTTTGGTTTCGATGGAGGCGTGGCCTACCTGCACATCATGAAAAATGACAAACCAGTCCTTGTGCGAGATGTGCAGTGTCTTGGTAAGTGGTCTAACCTGACAGGAGGAACCTGAAAACATTTTATTTTAAATAAAAATAGTTGTTGCTTTAATGTATGACTGATTTAGAGCAATCTGTTTTGTGTTATATGTATATATACATATTTTCTTGCCTAAATTAAATTTATAAATGCTTAAAATTTTATTAAAATAAATATCCTCATTCGATATATATCAAAAGGTTGGCTGGGTGTTCAGATAGATGGTGAATTCTGAAGTTTAGTTTATACATTTTTCCATTCTAATATCATTACATGGAGCTTCTGTGCATACAGAGGACAATGGAGAATTATTTTTCTACCAGCGACAGTAACAAATGATACAAATGATAAAACATGGATATGGATACATAAAATAATGTTTCTCAGCCACATATACTGAACAAGCAACTAAAAATAGTACATGTGTTGAACATTTTCTATTATTAGTTTATTATTAGTTTTTATATAAGTTTATTATTTTACATAATCTTTCCAATTCTTGCATTGAGATTTGATAGTTTGTAATATTTTTTTCACAAGACAATTTTATCTCAGTAAACATTTATACATAAATAATGCCACAAAAATGTCAAAATATTGACAACATCTTATAAGGAAACACAAATAAAACAGCCATGTATTAAAACAATTATGAACACTAAAAAGTTTATTGTCATACCAGGATTTATTTTGTTCAGAATGTGGCCTTATTTATTGGCCTTATTACAAAACAGCTGATGAGCCAGTTTGACTAGCACCTGTGGGACCCAGATACCTGGCATCATCCTTGCCACAACCTTAACTCACCCAAAACTTATGCCGACACGCATATATACATATTTTCTGATATGACAGCTGTGTGAAACACCTTACTGCCCTTTAAATCTTAACATGACAGAATGAATGACAATTACTGGTGTATCGAGTTGGACTGATGAACCAGACTGACATGATAGCTGTAGGAATAAGAAGCTGTAAAATTTTGTCTTCATATAATCTTATGTTCCAGGCAACGAGACCAAGCTAGAGGACTGTCCCCATAAACAGATTTCACCTGACCTTGAACACTGTCACTATGCAACTAATGATGCTGGTGTCATTTGCTACAATAAGACTGGTAAGTTTGGGTAGATTACAAATAATACATGAATCAATGACAGGCTGCATTTATCACCAAGCTAAACACAAGTTTTAGTTACTTTGCTAACAACCTAGTAAAAAACAAATGTATTTGCTAGAGACTCAGAAAATAGTGCAAATACTGACAACTCCAGGAGGGAACGGGCAGATCAGGAATTATGCTAGTTGCCTTAGCTTGCTGAGAGCTCTTAGGTGGGATCAGAAAATACAATGTAAAATGGTATAACACTGTATAACATATTAACATTGCACAACAGAATAACTCAGTATAACAGATTAATACCATATAACAGTTTCCTTTGTTGTTTTTAAATATTTGATAGACTCTTTATTTGTTTTATATGCTGTTTATCTATTATAAATGAAGTTAGAAACTGTACATTTGTAAGTGACTGCTGAATATTTTAAGAAATGTTCTTTTTGCCTTCATTATATATACTGTCTTTTGGAGGTAATGGACGGTACTGCAAACCATTTTGTTAGTCCTTTCCCATTGTTATTTGACAATTTCCATTTGTACCCACATTAAATGATTATGAATTATTTAACAAGCAAAAATGACTTTTGAAATACAGAAATACTGTACTTGTCATGGTTACAGAAGAATAAATAAAAAGTTGACCCTTGTGCCCATACATTTAAAACCACAACTTCTATTTAAGCAGTTTAGACCTATTGAGGACAGACATTACACTTGCTCTACCTTCAAGTAGTTTAACTATTCACCTTATGCTGAAAACTTTTGTAGCTACATTGATTGAGTAACTCTTGATACAGATTTCTTTGATAATTATGAAAGTATCATTTATCTAGTAGTACTTAATTTGACATCCACCACTTTCCACTGCTAGATGAGATGGGGTTCACATACCGGTTGGCAGGAGGCCCAAACCCATCAGTTGGACGTGTCGAGATAGGTTACCTCGGCCACTGGGGGATGGTGTGTGCATGGTCCTGGCAGACAGCAGACACACAGGTCCTGTGTCGTGCCATGGGGTATAAAGATGGCATTGTTAACTACACAGCTAACAGGTAATGTTGTAAGGGTAATTGTCTATATTTTGTGTTATATTACACTGCACTGCACCTGCTTCACACCAGAAGCTGCAGACATAACAATTTAACACAATCTCTGTCTACAGCAGGATAAAAATTAGTTCCTTTTATTTCCATAAAAGAATGTGATATGAAGATGGGTACACTTTTAGAATTCTGTAGCAGTACAAAATAATGAAATATTTACATAAGTATATCCAACCAGTTTAAAGTACATGGAAAAATGATTATAAAATAATCTCTCTTGTGTTAAAATGGATCAGCAGGTCTTGGTTCTGTACCTTTAGCCTTTTGCTTTGAAATGTTTGCTGCATTATATTTTGCTTTCTAAAGTTTGAGAGGGACAAGCCATCAGCCACAAAATATGTATATTTTATCTAGACAGTGGTCAGAATTGTGTCAAAATGTTACTGCTGTCCTAGGCTGTGTGTTCCATTTTATGTACATTTTTGGGGGTCTAAGGATGAAATGTGTACCAGGTCTTGTTATGTTTGATAGTTGATTAGTCTTGATTCATTTTGAGAAATTGAGCTAGAACAGTCTACAAGTTCTAATATGTATTTACCTACCAATCCCATGGCTGGAAGTTACTGGTAGGTTTTGCACAAAAATGTTTCATAGTCTCCCTTTATTTGTTGTTCAGTGACCTTGCCTACAGCCGGCCATGGGTGACTGGCTTTTTCTGTCGTGGTGAGGAACCAACACCCATGACATGCCTCAACACTGGCTTTAACTCCAGCTTCCTTACAGACCTGTGTTATGGTTCCAATGATCCAGGGGCATATGCACAATGCTTTGATGAAACTGTCGGTATGTATGACATCTGTGTATTTTTATTTGTGAAACCACTATTTAATTTGTATCAATTTTTGTATATCCGTCTGCATTTCACAGGATGTAAGATTTAAAAAAAAAATCCCACTAGATGGGAAATACTTGTTTCCAGGATTTAAACCATCCATCCAAACATTTGCTTTGAATTAAACCAACAAACCATCCATCCAAACATTTGCTTTGAATTAAACCAACAAACCATCCATCCAAACATTTGCTTTTAATCAAACTAACAAACCATCCATCCAAACATTTGCTTTTATTAAAACTATCACACCGTCCATCCAAATATTTGCTTTTAATCAAACTAACAATATTATTTTCTCTTAAAATGAAGTCTTATGGTTTTTATTGATTTTCTGTAGTGTACTACAGACAACATTTCTTTCATGTATTGAGACAACCACCAAAGAAAAATATATATTTTTTTTCATTCTATTCTAGAACCAGTAAATATCCGACTGGTAGGTGGACCAGACAAGTTCTCTGGCAGAGTAGAAGTTTTTGTCAAGGGAGCTAACTCTTGGGGTACAATTTGTGACGATTTCTGGGATGAGGAGGATGCCATTGTTGTATGTCGTCAACTAGGTTACTATGGGGGGCAGGCCATTAAGAGAGCACCATATGGACAAGGTAAGATGCGAGTAAATGGGTCAGAAATACATGTAAACCTTATGATGCCAAATTTGGTAATAACTACATGTACATTTTATTATCTCTGTTATTTGTTAAATCCACTTATTACTTTTAAGATAGTGTATATGTAGATTAGACAGTGCCAGGTGAAAAGTGGCTGATCTAGATCTACACCATTCAAAAAAGATTTATACGTGCTGAAATACTTCTCCAAGTTCCCCTAAGAACCCAGTTATTCCCATGTCTTTTCTGCCACGTGAGCACAAGAATTCAATACTCTAACATCTTTTTCTCATGGGCATAATAAAAGTCATGTTTGTTGGTGTTGCTTACCTCATTGTCCAGAAAGATAAAATCACTCACCAGGTTATTGTCAGCAAGTTAATTTGCCTTTATTTTGCCTATCATTTTATCCAATCAGATTTCAACATTCTAAACATCTCTGTCTTTTTTCCTGAATCTTGGCATAACTCCTTTGAATGCTTTGCATTCCACCACTTGCCAATCAGTGGGTTCAGTTCCCATTCAGGGCAAAGGACTTAATGTGGGAAGGTTTGCCAGCTGACCTGCAATGTTCTAGTGGTTCTACCCAGGCATTAGTCTAGGCTTTTCATCCAACAAAATACTAGACATTGCTATAAAGATCATTATTAGTCACTGCGATGTATTTAAAAAAAAAGAACAGAATCTCTGCAATGAAAGGTGCTAGTTATTCTAGCAAAAATTTCTTAAACTCTTCAATAGTATTATAAAGCTATGCTTAGTTGTTATGCTGCCTTGTTGCTGTGCTGCCTTGTTGCTTCTCAATGCAGAGGAGTACAAATAATAGCATCTTTCACTATTTCAAAACATGTATGCTGAAGTTATGAAACAGAATGTACAATCCAGTAGAAATTCATTATCTTGGTTGTGTTCCAGGTACTGGACCTATATGGTTTGATAACATGAAGTGTGTGGGCAATGAAAAAACTCTCTTTGAATGTCCTCATCGTGGTGTAGGCACCCACAATTGCAACCATACAGAAGATGTTGGCGTAATTTGCTCAGGTAAAACCATGTTGTTATTATGGTATATATTCATTCATCCCTCGGTTGTTGTCATTTTGTTATTGCCTTACTCATGGAGGTTGATTTCAAGAAGGAAAAACAGCCAGTACTTCACAAGTCCTATTGGTACATCCTCACATGATATATACTAACTAAATGCAGAGCTAAAATTACTGACTTCTCAGACGAAGCAGTTTATATGTAGTATATCAATTCAGGTTTCTCTATGTTGCTCTGTAAATACTTGGTCATGCATATTTTTTTTGGCATTGACAGATATTGAAATTATTTTCAGCATGAATAATTAATGATGTTCCATTTGAAGTTTAGAAATCTGTAAATCCAATGTGAATGTTTCACAACTTGTTGACATAATATAAAAGCACATTTGAGCATTGTGTAATATGACCAGCACATAACTTATAAATTATTCCACAAGTTACACAATATATGGTGCTTTAGGGTAGTGTAACTGATATTTTATTAAATGGACATTCGTGTTGGTTTATTTAAAGCGTTTAAATTTCATTATTTTATTTCATATACAACTTTAATGTATGCATATTTAAAGCGATCTGTTAACATAATTGATGAAAAAATAATTGTGTTACTCATCCATTTCAAACATAACATCAACATAGGCTGAATTACCATGCTGATTATTGATTTGAAGCTGGAAGAACAAATTGCAATGCCACAAGAGTGAACATTATTTATTTTACTAATTTGGTTTTGCTTATAAATGCCACATACTGTTTTCATGCTTCTTTTACCCTGTCACACCACTATCATACTGCTGTCACAACACTGTCATACTGCTGTCACACCACGGACATACCACTGTCACAAAACTGTCACACCACTGTCATACCACTGTCACAACACTGTCACAACACTGTCATACCACCTTCACAACACTGTCATACCACTGTCACAACACTGTCACAACACAGCCACACCACCTTCACAACACTGTCATACCACAGTCACAACACAGTCATACCACTGTCACACCACCTTCACAACACTGTCATACTGCTGTCACACCACTGTCACACCACTGTCATAACACTGTCACAACACTGTCACAACACAGTCATACCACCTTCACACCACTGTCATACTGCTGTCACACCACTGTCATACCACTGTCACACCACTGTCATACTGCTGTCACACCACTGTCATACTGCTGTCACACCACTGTCATACTGCTGTCACACCACTGTCATACCACTGTCACACCACTGTCATACTGCTGTCACACCACTGTCATACTGCTGTCACACCACTGTCATACCACTGTCACAACACTATCATACCACTGTCACAACACTGTCATACTGCTGTCACACCACTGTCATACTGCTGTCACACCACTGTCATACCACAGTCATACCACCTTCACAACACTGTCATACTGCTGTCACACCACTGTCATACCACTGTCACACCACTGTCATACTGCTGTCACACCACTGTCATACTGCTGTCACACCACTGTCATACCACTGTCACAACACTATCATACCACTGTCACAACACTGTCATACTGCTGTCACACCACTGTCATACTGCTGTCACACCACTGTCATACCACTGTCATACCACTGTCACAACACTGTCATACTGCTGTCACACCACTGTCATACTGATGTCACACCACTGTCATACTGTTGTCACACCACTGTCATACCACTGTCATAACACTGTCACAACACTGTCACAACACAGTCATACCACCTTCACACCACTGTCATACTGCTGTCACACCACTGTCATACTGCTGTCACACCACTGTCATACCACTGTCACAACACTGTCATAAAACTGTCACAACACTGTCATACTGCTGTCACACCACTGTCATACTGATGTCACACCACTGTCATACTGTTGTCACACCACTGTCATACCACTGTCACAACACTGTCACAACACAGTCACACCACTGTCATACCACTGTCACAACACTGTCACAACACTGTCACAACACGGACATACCACTGTCACAACACTGTCACAACACTGTCATATCACTGTCACAACACTGTCACAACACTGTCATATCACTGTCATATCACTGTCACAACACTGTCACAACACTGTCATACCACTGTCACAACACTGACATACCACTGTCACAACACTGTCACAACACTGTCATATCACTGTCACAAAACTGTCACAACACTGTCATACCACTGTCACAACACTGACATACCACTGTCACAACACTGACATACCACTGTCACAACACTGTCACAACACTGACATACTGCTGTCACACCACTGTCATACCACTGTCACAACACTGTCACAACACTGACATACCACTGTCACAACACTGACATACCACTGTCACAACACTGTCACAACACTGTCACACCACTGTCACACCACTGTCACAACACTGTCATATCACTGTCACAACACTGTCATACCACTGTCACAACACTGTCATACCACTGTCACACCACTGTCACACCACTGTCACAACACTGTCACAACACTGTCACAACACTGTCATACCACTGTCACAACACTGTCACAACACTGTCACAACACAGTCACACCACCTTCACAACACTGTCATACCACTGTCACAACACTGTCACACCACTGTCATATCACTGTCACAACACTGTCACAACACTGTCACAACACTGACATACCACTGTCACAACAATGTCACAACACTGTCACAACACTGTCATATCACTGTCACAACACTGTCACAACACTGTCATATCACTGTCATATCACTGTCACAACACTGTCATACCACTGTCACAACACTGACATACCACTGTCACAACACTGTCATATCACTGTCACAACACTGTCACAACACTGTCATACCACTGTCACAACACTGACATTCCACTGTCACAACACTGACATACCACTGTCACAACACTGTCACAACACTGACATACTGCTGTCACACCACTGTCATACCACTGTCACAACACTGTCACAACACTGACATACCACTGTCACAACACTGACATACCACTGTCACAACACTGTCACAACACTGTCACACCACTGTCACAACACTGTCATATCACTGTCACAACACTGTCATACCACTGTCACAACACTGTCATACCACTGTCACAACACTGTCACAACACTGTCACACCACTGTCACAACACTGTCATACTGCTGTCACAACACTGTCACAACACTGTCACAACACAGTCACACCACCTTCACAACACTGTCATACCACTGTCACAACACTGTCACACCACTGTCATACCACTGTCACAACACTGTCACAACACTGACATACCACTGTCACAACACTGACATACCACTGTCACAACACTGTCACACCACTGTCACACCACTGTCACAACACTGTCATATCACTGTCACAACACTGTCATACCACTGTCACAACACTGTCATACCACTGTCACACCACTGTCACAACACTGTCACAACACTGTCACAACACTGTCACAACACTGTCATACCACTGTCACAACACTGTCACAACACTGTCACAACACTGTCACAACACAGTCACACCACCTTCACAACACTGTCATACCACTGTCACAACACTGTCACACCACTGTCATATCACTGTCACAACACTGTCACAACACTGTCACAACACTGACATACCACTGTCACAACAATGTCACAACACTGTCACAACACTGTCATATCACTGTCACAACACTGTCACAACACTGTCATATCACTGTCATATCACTGTCACAACACTGTCATACCACTGTCACAACACTGACATACCACTGTCACAACACTGTCATATCACTGTCACAACACTGTCACAACACTGTCATACCACTGTCACAACACTGACATTCCACTGTCACAACACTGACATACCACTGTCACAACACTGTCACAACACTGACATACTGCTGTCACACCACTGTCATACCACTGTCACAACACTGTCACAACACTGACATACCACTGTCACAACACTGACATACCACTGTCACAACACTGTCACAACACTGTCACACCACTGTCACAACACTGTCATATCACTGTCACAACACTGTCATACCACTGTCACAACACTGTCATACCACTGTCACAACACTGTCACAACACTGTCACACCACTGTCACAACACTGTCATACTGCTGTCACAACACTGTCACAACACTGTCACAACACTGTCACAACACTGTCACAACACTGTTATACTGCTGTCACAACACTGTCACAACACTGACATACCACTGTCACAACACTGTGACAACACTGACATACTACTGTCACAACACTGTGACAACACTGACATACCACTGTCACAACACTGTCTCAACACTGACATACCACTGTCACAACACTGTCATACCACTGTCACAACACTGTCACAACACTGACATACCACTGTCACAACACTGTCACAACACTGTCACAACACTGACATACCACTGTCACAACACTGTCACAACACTGACATACCACTGTCACAACACTGTCACAACACTGACATACCACTGTCACAACACTGTATCAACACTGACATACCACTGTCACAACACTGTCACAACACTGACATACCACTGTCACAACACTGTCACAACACTGTCACAATACTGTCACAACACTGTCACAACACTGTCACAACACTGTCACAACACTGTCACAACACTGTCACACCACTGTCACAACACTGTCATACCACTGTCACAACACTGTCATACCGCTGTCACAACACTGTCATACCACTGTCACAACACTTTCATACCACTGTCACACCACTGTCACACCACTGTCACAACACTGTCATACCACTGTCTCAACACTGTCATACCACTGTCATACCACTGTCAAAACACTGTCACACCACTGTCAAACCACTGTCACACCACTGTCACACCACTGTCACACCACTGTCATACCATTGTCACACCACTGTCATACCACTGTCACACCACTGTCACACCACTGTCATACCACTGTCACAACACTGTCACAATACTGTCACAACACTGTCACAACACTGTCACAACACTGTCACAACACTGTCACAACACTGTCATACCACTGTCACAACACTGTCATACCGCTGTCACAACACTGTCATACCACTGTCACAACACTGTCATACCACTGTCACACCACTGTCACACCACTGTCACAACACTGTCATACCACTGTCACAACACTGTCATACCACTGTCATACCACTGTCAAAACACTGTCACACAACTGTCAAACCACTGTCACACCACTGTCATACCACTGTCACACCACTGTCATACCACTGTCACACCACTGTCATACCACTGTCACACCACTGTCACACCACTGTCATACCACTGTCACAACACTGTCATACCACTGTCACAACACTGTCATACCACTGTCACACCACTGTCATACCACTGTCACAACACTGTCATACCACTGTCACAACACTGTCACACCACTGTCACAACACTGTCACACCCCTGTCACACCCCTGTCACACCACTGTCAAACCACTGTCACATCACTGTCACACCACTGTCACAACACTGTCATACCACTGTCACAACACTGTCATACCACTGTCACAACACTGTCACAACACTGTCACAACACTGTCACAACACTGTCACAACACCATCACAACACTGTCACAACACTGTCATACCACTGTCACACCACTGTCACACCACTGTCACACCACTGTCACACCACTGTCACAACACTGTCATACCACTGTCACACCACTGTCATACTACTGTCACAACACTGTCATACCACTGTCACAACACTGTCACAACACTGTCACAACACTGTCACACCACTGTCACAACACTGTCAAACCACTGTCACATCACTGTCATACCACTGTCACAACACTGTCATACCACTGTCACAACACTGTCATACCACTGTCACAACACTGTCACAACACCGTCACAACACTGTCACAACACTGTCATACCACTGTCACAACACTGTCATACCACTGTCATACCACTGTCACAACACTGTCATACCACTGTCACAACACTGTCACAACACTGTCACACCACTGTCACACCACTGTCACACCACTGTCACAACACTGTCAAACCCTTGTCACATCACTGTCATACCACTGTCACAACACTGTCATACCACTGTCACAACACTGTCATACCACTGTCACAACACTGTCACAACACCGTCACAACACTGTCACAACAGTGACATACCACTGTCACAACACTGTCACACCACAGCTAAATCCCAGAGAGCTTATCCATAACAAGGCAATGTGAAGTAAAAGACATCAATTACAAATCTTGTAACCAAATTTATTTGCCCAAATTGTTGGATTGATGTTTCTCAAAAACTTCAAATAAAAGAAAAAACCTTTTATTACCTTATTTTTTAATAAAACCACCTGATTGGTAAATTGTTTGGTCTAATTAGAACTTGAATTGCATGTTTGAAAATAAAAACAACAAGATAATTCTGTTTTCAGTATCAGCTTCTATATTTAAACTTTAATGTGATATTTGTTTGAATGCAACTTTAATCATGTTTTTTGTCATCTATGGGTATGTTCATAGATAAAATATTGTAGATGTAGTATATTAGATGTCAATTTCGTTTTTCAATCTTAGACACTTGAAACAATTTTATTTTGATTATTGCCTCTAATAGTGACATTAACCTTAACTCTTATTTTTTTACACACTCATGTGTTTACATTTCAGTATGTTTTCTTGGTTTCAGAACACCCTGTTATACAGTCAACCATATCTCCAAGCACTGTTGCTTCTACCACTGCCCCTCCTTCCAGTCCTGCCTCATCATCAATAACGACTGAGGCATCATCAGCAGCAGCAGCAACTACATCAGCAATTCCTAAGACAGCTGCTCCAACAAACTCAACCACTATCTTCATTACAGAAATGACCACATCAGTATCAGTGACTACAAGCCAGGCAACTAAGTCAAACCCAAACTGAACTCCCATCCACGGTTAAAACAAAAACATCAGCTACTACATCATCTACTACTTCAAGAGGCCCGCAATCAACAACTTTTTTAACAATGTCACCATCAACAGAAAAATTTCCAACAACAGCATCACCAGTTGCCACTTCAACAACATCATCACCAACATTACCATCCATTGCACTACCAGCAACATCATCATCATCTGTCTCATCATCGAAATCATCAGTTACAACATCTTCAACCTCGTTTGAAGATGCATCTGTCTCATCTGTGTTCCCAGAGTTGTCTAACATTACCCAGTCTGCACCATTAGCTCACACAGCCAGCACCAATCTTGGAGTAGCTGTCACAATACCCGTCATTGTGACAATATGATTGCTGTGATAATTGCTGTAATTGTGTACTTAAGAGTGCGAAAGAACCCAAAACAAGGGTACGTGCGTGAAACATTTGATGACACAATTATACACCATGAGCCAGATGGATCAATAAATGTAAGTAACCAGTTATATGGGTTAACTCCACAACCATCTCCCAGCACAACCAGCCAATCATCAACTGATGATGATAAAATGACACTGGCAAAAAATGGGAAAGCTTTTTTCTCACGCGGAATATCCAGTGGAAACAATGGTGTTAGCCAAGGAGCTTTTACAAACCCTCTGTATGATGTAAATGGTGTTCAGGATTCAAATGGACAAAATGGATTCCACAAACTTCCTGAATCAGGGGAGATAAATCTGCCAGATGGTGGCCATGTTTATGAGAACTCTTCAGCGTGAAGACACTTTTGGTGGTGTTGAATGTTAAATAATGTGAGAAAAATGAAAAGAGTTTTGTGTTAATTGTTATTAATACTTCACATTGAATTGGACAATTCAAGCTGCAAGACTGTTTATTTCTTTTTTACTATAAAAAACAATAGTGGAATCATAGAATGTATAGTGATATATGAGGTTTTTTCTTCTTAAAATGCAAAATTTAACATTTCATTTAATACCTATATGAAGTCAGAGTTGCTTTGTAAGTTTTGTGACACTTTTTTAATTTCAAATTTTACATTTAATGATAGGTCTTATAATTTTTTATTGTTTTACAAGTCAGATATTTTGTGAAGAGTATATTAAGAATACAGATTTTCCATTATTGATACATCTAATTGCTCTTCTTTCTTTAAGAAACTTTATAAATTTATTCAGTGTCAAAGATTTTTTTAATCTGTTTTTATCAAACCTTTTTTTGCAATTTTATCTAAATATTTTAAAAACATGTCATTACCAAAATTTTGCCAACTTTTGTCTTAAAAACTGCATTTTTTTTTTTAAATAACAGTACTTTGACTTTCAAACTTTTTAAATCTCGTCAGTTAGACATACTTAATATCCAATTTTACCCTAGTACACAACGATAATTCAGAATCCATTTTTTTTTTAAAAGTTTGCCCTGGTTGTGTTTTTCTAGCTAGAATGTATGTTCGATTAAATAGGTCCTGCCAAACAATGTTTTCTCAGTTAAGCAATTTAATGTCCTTTTAAACTGGTCTTTCCTAAGAATGAGGCAAGCTATTGTACCTACTATTGCTGTAATGCTGAGGTTGAAGTATTGCATGCAAGTCCTACTAAGTCAATATCTCAAAAATAGAGCATTCCAAATACATCAAGTTATGCCTTCAATCCTAAATTCCTTATGTTCAAGTTTCATATGGTCAGTCTGATATATTATGCCTGGTTCAGTTTGGGAAATGTTTGCTTATATTGCCAGCATGGACTTCCAAGCTTACAACATACCATCCAACTCTTAATCAGTCGAGTGCACTATCCAGTGACAGCTCTTTATATGATTGATTTCTTTTGGGTTGTAATTTGTTCATGATATTTGCAAAAATAAGCTTGTAAACTGTCTGGCTGGTTTGAATTTGTTTTTGTTAGTTTATGGACTTTTTTTGTTTGCCATGATTTTGTTTATGGCCCTAATGAAATAGTAATGTCATTTTTACATATCATTGATAAACATTCCTGAGATTTTAATTGCAAGCTTTGGCATGAAAAGTTAGAAGATCAAATCTATTTTTGTACATTTGTCCCTTTGCAATAAAAGTCACAAAATAATCAAGAGTTTTTTTTACAATGACTTCCATATGGAATATTAAACCTCATTTTATATGATAATTAAGTCTCCACACAGTTGGTCTAACAGTAGTTGGCATTTTCTTTCGCAAAACACACAAAATGCACCTTATATAGGATAGAAGTATCACTATCAGTTATGTATTTATAGTTATGTGGTCATTTTGTTTTAATTTTCAAAATATCGTATAGCGTGGTAGAATTTAAACAATACCACAGTAAACAACAACTAAAAATACAATTGACCTGATGTAGTAGTTTACAGTAATTGGTTAATTGTAATACTGTGTACAGCTCCTGGAAACTTTCTGTTGCTGTTGACACTTGACTTGTTTACACAGATGTTTGGCTGTTGTTATTTTTGTAGGCCACAACCTTAAAACCAAAGCATACAATTTATGTCTAGATAGTAAACTAAAATATGATATATTTCCAAAATTCATTTAAAAATATTGTAAAGAAATATCACTGAAATTACTATGATTATTGATAAAATTGACAACAAATACTGTTTTGCAAATAGAAATAAGCCACATAGTCAATTAAACGCACATTCAATGAAATCTCCCTCCCTGGCACCCCAATCTCCCTCCCTGGCACCCCAATCTCCCTTTCAGGGAGCCTAAGTTTCCCTCTTTAGGACCAAGGAAAGAGCACATGTCTGGGAAAGCTGTACTAGTTGGATATCAATAATCCTTTCCCAGAGCTGTATTAGTCTGGTATCAACGAATTATGTTCCATGGAAGTTGTAATAGGTAAGTCTCAACAAAAAACTAATAACATTCCCCAGTTGCTGTATTAGTTATATACCAATGGATAACGATCCCCAGGAGGTGTATTAGTAAGGTATCAACGAATAACGTTCCCCAGGAGGTGTATTTGTTATCAATGAATAAAGTTCTCCAGTTGCTGTTTTAGTAAGGAATCAACGGATAACGTTTCCCAGGATGTGTATTAGTTATTAATGAATAAAGTTCTCCAGTTGCTGTATTAGTTAGGTATCAACGAATAACGTTCCCCGTGAGGTGTATTAGTTATTAATGAATAAAGTTCTCCAGTTGCTGTATTAGTAAGGTATCAACGAATAACGTTCCCCGTGAGGTGTATTAGTTATCAATGAATAAAGTTCTCCAGTTGATGTATTAGTAAGGTATCAACGAATAACGTTCCCCGTGAGGTGAATTAGTTATCACTGAATAAAGTTCTCCAGTTGATGTATTAGTAAGGTATCAACGAATAACGTTCCCCGTGAGGTGTATTAGTTATCAATGAATAAAGTTCTCCAGTTGCTGTATTAGTAAGGTATCAACGGATAACGTTTCCCAGGATGTGTATTAGTTATCAATGAATAAAGTTCTCCAGTTGATGTATTAGTAAGGTATCAACGAATAACGTTCCCCGTGAGGTGTATTAGTTATTAATAAATAAAGTTCTCCAGTTGATGTATTAGTAAGGTATCAACGAATAACGTTCCCCGTGAGGTGAATTAGTTATCAATGAATAAAGTTCTCCAGTTGATGTATTAGTTAGGTATCAACGAATAACGTTCCCCGTGAGGTGAATTAGTTATCACTGAATAAAGTTCTCCAGTTGATGTATTAGTAAGGTATCAACGAATAACGTTCCCCGTGAGTTGTATTAGTTATTAATGAATAAAGTTCTCCAGTTGCTGTATTAGTAAGGTATCAACGAATAACGTTCCCCGTGAGTTGTATTAGTTATCAATGAATAAAGTTCTCCAGTTGATGTATTAGTAAGGTATCAACGAATAACGTTCCCCGTGAGGAGTATTAGTTATCAATGAATAAAGTTCTCCAGTTGCTGTATTAGTAAGGTATCAACGAATAACGTTCCCCGTGAGGTGTATTAGTTATCAATGAATAAAGTTCTCCAGTTGCTGTATTAGTAAGGTATCAACGAATAACGTTCCCCGTGAGGTGTATTAGTTATCAATGAATACAGTTCTCCAGTTGCTGTATTAGTAAGGTATCAACGAATAACGTTTCCCATGAGGTGTATTAGTTATCAATGAATACAGTTCTCCAGTTGATGTATTAGTAAGGTATCAACGAATAACGTTCCCCGTGAGGTGTATTAGTTATCAATGAATAAAGTTCTCCAGTTGATGTATTAGTAAGGTATCAACGAATAACGTTCCCCATGAGGTGTATTAGTTATCAATGAATAAAGTTCTCCAGTTGCTGTATTAGTAAGGTATCAACGAATAACGTTCCCCGTGAGGTGTATTAGTTATCAATGAATACAGTTCTCCAGTTGCTGTATTAGTAAGGTATCAACGGATAACGTTTCCCAGGATGTGTATTAGTTATCAATGAATAAAATTCTCCAGTTGCTGTATTAGTTAGGTATCAACGAATAACGTTCCCCGTGAGGTGTATTAGTTATCAATGAATAAAGTTCTCCAGTTGATGTATTAGTAAGGTATCAACGAATAACGATCCCCGTGAGTTGTATTAGTTATCAATGAATAAAGTTCTCCAGTTGATGTATTAGTAAGGTATCAACGAATAACGATCCCCGTGAGTTGTATTAGTTATTAATGAATAAAGTTCTCCAGTTGATGTATTAGTAAGGTATCAACGAATAACGTTCCCCGTGAGTTGTATTAGTTATCAATGAATAAAGTTCTCCAGTTGCTGTATTAGTAAGGTATCAACGAATAACGATCCCCGTGAGTTGTATTAGTTATCAATGAATAAAGTTCTCCAGTTGATGTATTAGTAAGGTATCAACGAATAACGATCCCCGTGAGTTGTATTAGTTATCAATGAATAAAGTTCTCCAGTTGCTGTATTAGTAAGGTATCAACGAATAACGTTCCCCGTGAGGTGTATTAGTTATCAATGAATACAGTTCTCCAGTTGCTGTTTTAGTAAGGTATCAACGAATAACGTTCCCCGTGAGGTGTATTAGTTATCAATGAATAAAGTTCTCCAGTTGCTGTATTAGTTAGGTATCAACGGATAACGTTTCCCAGGATGTGTATTAGTTATCAATGAATAAAGTTCTCCAGTTGCTGTATTAGTTAGGTATCAACGAATAACGTTCCCCGTGAGGTGTATTAGTTATCAATGAATACAGTTCTCCAGTTGCTGTTTTAGTAAGGTATCAACGAATAACGTTCCCCGTGAGGTGTATTAGTTATCAATGAATAAAGTTCTCCAGTTGCTGTATTAGTTAGGTATCAACGAATAACGTTCCCCGTGAGGTGTATTAGTTATCAATGAATAAAGTTCTCCAGTTGCTGTATTAGTAAGGTATCAACGAATAACGTTCCCCGTGAGGTGTATTAGTTATCAATGAATACAGTTCTCCAGTTGCTGTTTTAGTAAGGTATCAACGAATAACGTTCCCCGTGAGGTGTATTAGTTATCAATGAATAAAGTTCTCCAGTTGCTGTATTAGTTAGGTATCAACGGATAACGTTTCCCAGGATGTGTATTAGTTATCAATGAATAAAGTTCTCCAGTTGCTGTATTAGTTAGGTATCAACGAATAACGTTCCCCGTGAGGTGTATTAGTTATTAATGAATAAAGTTCTCCAGTTGATGTATTAGTAAGGTATCAACGAATAACGTTCCCCGTGAGGTGAATTAGTTATCAATGAATAAAGTTCTCCAGTTGATGTATTAGTAAGGTATCAACGAATAACGATCCCCGTGAGTTGTATTAGTTATCAATGAATAAAGTTCTCCAGTTGATGTATTAGTAAGGTATCAACGAATAACGTTCCCCGTGAGGTGTATTAGTTATCAATGAATAAAGTTCTCCAGTTGATGTATTAGTAAGGTATCAACGAATAACGTTTCCCATGAGGTGTATTAGTTATCAATGAATAAAGTTCTCCAGTTGATGTATTAGTAAGGTATCAACGAATAACGTTTCCCGTGAGGTGTATTAGTTATTAATGAATAAAGTTCTCCAGTTGATGTATTAGTAAGGTATCAACGAATAACGTTTCCCATGAGGTGTATTAGTTATCAATGAATAAAGTTCTCCAGTTGATGTATTAGTAAGGTATCAACGAATAACGTTTCCCATGAGGTGTATTAGTTATCAATGAATAAAGTTCTCCAGTTGATGTATTAGTAAGGTATCAACGAATAACGTTCCCCGTGAGGTGTATTAGTTATCAATGAATAAAGTTCTCCAGTTGATGTATTAGTAAGGTATCAACGAATAACGTTTCCCGTGAGGTGTATTAGTTATTAATGAATAAAGTTCTCCAGTTGATGTATTAGTTAGGTATCAACGAATAACGTTCCCCGTGAGGTGTATTAGTTATCAATGAATAAAGTTCTCCAGTTGCTGTATTAGTAAGGTATCAACGAATAACGTTCCCCGTGAGGTGTATTAGTTATCAATGAATAAAGTTCTCCAGTTGATGTATTAGTAAGGTATCAACGAATAACGTTTCCCGTGAGGTGTATTAGTTATTAATGAATACAGTTCTCCAGTTGCTGTTTTAGTAAGGTATCAATGAATAACGTTCCCCGTGAGGTGTATTAGTTATCAATGAATAAAGTTCTCCAGTTGCTGTATTAGTAAGGTATCAACGAATAACGTTTCCCAGGATGTGTATTAGTTATCAATGAATAAAGTTCTCCAGTTGCTGTATTAGTAAGGTATCAACGAATAACGTTCCCCGTGAGGTGAATTAGTTATCACTGAATAAAGTTCTCCAGTTGCTGTATTAGTAAGGTATCAACGAATAACGTTTCCCATGAGGTGTATTAGTTATCAATGAATAAAGTTCTCCAGTTGCTGTATTAGTAAGGTATCAACGAATAACGTTTCCCAGGATGTGTATTAGTTATCAATGAATAAAGTTCTCCAGTTGCTGTATTAGTAAGGTATCAACGAATAACGTTTCCCAGGATGTGTATTAGTTATCAATGAATAAAGTTCTCCAGTTGCTGTATTAGTAAGGTATCAACGAATAACGTTTCCCAGGATGTGTATTAGTTATCAATGAATAAAGTTCTCCAGTTGCTGTATTAGTAAGGTATCAACGAATAACGTTCCCCGTGAGGTGTATTAGTTATCAATGAATAAAGTTCTCCAGTTGATGTATTAGTAAGGTATCAACGAATAACGTTCCCCGTGAGGTGTATTAGTTATCAATGAATAAAGTTCTCCAGTTGCTGTATTAGTTAGGTATCAACGAACAACGTTCCCCGTGAGGTGTATTAGTTATTAATGAATAAAGTTCTCCAGTTGCTGTATTAGTTAGGTATCAACGAATAACGTTCCCCGTGAGGTGTATTAGTTATCAATGAATAAAGTTCTCCAGTTGATGTATTAGTTAGGTATCAACGAACAACGTTCCCCGTGAGGTGTATTAGTTATTAATGAATAAAGTTCTCCAGTTGATGTATTAGTAAGGTATCAACGAATAACGTTCCCCGTGAGGTGTATTAGTTATCAATGAATAAAGTTCTCCAGTTGATGTATTAGTAAGGTATCAACGAATAACGTTCCCCGTGAGTTGTATTAGTTATCAATGAATACAGTTCTCCAGTTGCTGTATTAGTAAGGTATCAACGAATAACGTTTCCCAGGATGTGTATTAGTTATCAATGAATAAAGTTCTCCAATTGATGTATTAGTAAGGTATCAACGAATAACGTTCCCCGTGAGGTGTATTAGTTATCAATGAATAAAGTTCTCCAGTTGATGTATTAGTTATGTACCAATGGATAACGATCCCCAGGAGGTGTATTAGTAAGGTATCAACGAATAACGTTCCCCGTGAGGTGTATTTGTTATCAATGAATAAAGTTCTCCAGTTGCTGTTTTAGTAAGGAATCAACGAATAACGTTCCCCATGAGGTGTATTAGTTATCAATGAAAAAAGTTCTCCAGTTGCTGTATTAGTAAGGAATCAACGAATAACGTTCCCCATGAGGTGTATTAGTTATCAATGAAAAAAGTTCTCCAGTTGCTGTTTTAGTAAGGAATCAACGAATAACGTTCCCCAGGATGTGTATTAGTTATCAATGAATAAAGTTCTCCAGTTGCTGTATTAGTTAGGTATCAACGAATAACGTTCCCCGTGAGGTGTATTTGTTATCAATGAATAAAGTTCTCCAGTTGCTGTATTAGTTAGGTATCAACGGATAACGTTCCCCATGAGGTGTATTAGTTATCAATGAATAAAGTTCTCCAGTTGATGTATTAGTAAGGTATCAACGAATAACGTTCCCCGTGAGGTGTATTAGTTATCAATGAATACAGTTCTCCAGTTGCTGTATTAGTAAGGTATCAACGGATAACGTTCCCCAGGATGTGTATTAGTTATCAATGAATAAAGTTCTCCAGTTGATGTATTAGTAAGGTATCAACGAATAACGTTCCCCGTGAGGTGTATTTGTTATCAATGAATAAAGTTCTCCAGTTGCTGTATTAGTTAGGTATCAACGGATAACGTTCCCCATGAGGTGTATTAGTTATCAATGAATAAAGTTCTCCAGTTGATGTATTAGTAAGGTATCAACGAATAACGTTCCCCGTGAGGTGTATTAGTTATCAATGAATACAGTTCTCCAGTTGCTGTATTAGTAAGGTATCAACGGATAACGTTTCCCAGGATGTGTATTAGTTATCAATGAATAAAATTCTCCAGTTGCTGTATTAGTTAGGTATCAACGAATAACGTTCCCCGTGAGGTGTATTAGTTATTAATGAATAAAGTTCTCCAGTTGATGTATTAGTAAGGTATCAACGAATAACGTTCCCCGTGAGGAGTATTAGTTATCAATGAATAAAGTTCTCCAGTTGATGTATTAGTAAGGTATCAACGAATAACGTTCCCCGTGAGGTGTATTAGTTATCAATGAATAAAGTTCTCCAGTTGATGTATTAGTTAGGTATCAACGAATAACGTTCCCCGTGAGGTGTATTAGTTATCAATGAATAAAGTTCTCCAGTTGATGTATTAGTAAGGTATCAACGAATAACGTTCCCCGTGAGGTGTATTAGTTATCAATGAATAAAGTTCTCCAGTTGATGTATTAGTAAGGTATCAACGAATAACGTTCCCCGTGAGGTGTATTAGTTATCACTGAATAAAGTTCTCCAGTTGCTGTATTAGTAAGGTATGAACGAATAACGTCCCCCAGGAGCTGTATTAGTTAGGTATCAACGGATAACGTTCCCCAGGAGCTGTATTAGTTAGGTATCAACGGATAACGTTCCTCAGGAGGTGTATTAGTTAGTTATCAACGGTTAACGTTCCTCAGGAGCTGTATTAGGTATAAATGGATAATGTTCCCCAGAAGCTGTATTAGGTATCAACGGATAACGTTCCCCAGGAGCTGTATTAGTTAGGTATCAACGGATAACGTTCCCCAGGAGCTGTATTAGTTAGTTATCAACGGTTAACGTTCCTCAGGAGGTGTATTAGGTATAAATTGATAATGTTCCCCAAGAGGTGTATTAGTTATCAACGGATAACTTTCCCCAGGAGCTGTATTGGTAAGGTATTAAGCTTAACGTCCCAGTGTGCTGTTTTGGTTTGGTTTGATCGAATAAAGTTCCCCGGGAGCTACATTTTTAGGTACTAACGAATAACGTCCCCGGAAGCTGTATTAGTTAGGTATTAACGAATAACTTTCCCAGGGAGCTGTATTAGTTAGGTTTTAAGATTAACGTCCCAGTGTGGTGTATTAGTTTGATAATAACGAATAATGTTCCCCAGGAGCTGCATTAGTTAGGTATTAACGAATAACGTCACCGGGAGCTGTATTAGGTATCAACGAATAACGTTGCACAAGAACTGTATTATTTAGGTATTACCGGAAAATGTTCTATTTGTGGTCTTTCAGTAAAATCTCAACGAAAGACATTCCCCGAGAGCTGTATTTATCAGGTAACAATGAATTATGTTCCCAGGGAGCTGTATTCGTTACCAACGGATAGCCTTCCCCGGGAGCTGTATTCCTTACTAACGGATAGCCTTCCCCGGGAGCTGTATTCGTTAAGTATTAAGAAAAACGTCCTCCTTGCTGTATTAGTAAGGTATTAACGAATAACGTTTTCAGGGAGCTGCATAGTAAGGTATTTACAAATAACGTACCCGGGGTGCTGTATTAGTTGGGTATCGATGGATTACGTTGCCCGGGAGCTGTATTAGTTAGATATTAAGAATAACGTTACCGTGGGCTTTATTTGTTAGGTATCAACGAATAACGTCCCCGGAAGCTTCATTAGTTAGGACTTAACGAATACAGTCCCCGGGAGCTGCATTAGTTAGGAATTAATGAATAACGTTCCCCGGGAGCTGTATTAGTTGGGTATTAGGAATAATGTCACCGTGGGCTTTATAAGTTCGGTATTAACGAATAATGTCCCCGGGAGCTTCATTAGTATAGTGTTAACGAATAAAATCCCCGGGAGCTTCATTAGTTAGAAATTAACGAATAACGTTCCCAGGGAGCTGTATTAGTTAGGTATTAACGAATAACGTTCTCCGGGAGCTGCATTAGTTCGTTATTTACGAATAACGTTGCACATGAGCTGTACTAATTAGGTATTAACGAATAACATTCCCCGGGAGCTGTATTAGTTATTAACGAATAACGTTCCACGGGAGCTGTATTAGTCAGGTATCAACGGATGATGTTCTCCGGAAGCTGTATAAGTAAGATAACTTTCCCCGAGAGTTAGGTTTTAACGAGTAACGTTGCACGGCAATCGGAACTCCTCGGATTATTCCGTCTTCGTGACAATCATCCGTCGGATGTACCTGGTGCAATGATACTTAGAGACATCATGATCGTTTTGTTTGCCGGAAGTCGGAAGAATATGCTTAAAATGTAGTTCGCAACAAAACATTAACAATGGGGTCGTTTGACAGCTGTGTATTTGCTTCTCTCGGTAAATTAAGCTTGGATGATTTAAATTGGAAGCAACGACAAAGTGAAGTTTTACCGGCATCGCACTATAGTGAGCTGTCATCCGACCTGTCATTTTTGTTTTGACGTCTATCACAAAAGAAGTCCCATTTAAGGAAATGGCCGAGGTGATCCGACTACCTACATACAATCGAGAGATGACTCATGAATTATCCGATGTGTTCCGACCGGGTGCTGTATTAGGTATCAACGAATTATGATCCCCAAGACCTGTATTGATTATGTGCCAACGAATAATGTTGTCGCAAGGCTGTATTAACAACGAATTAGTTCTTAACGGGGCTGTATTAGTAACAGACGTTTACGCCCCAGCTAGAACTACATGTATTTAAGTTTTCGAAAGCTTCTGTATTATTTATGTGCAAATGCGTGAGCTCATATTGTTAATAGTTGCAAAGTGTGTGTGCGTACAAAATACCGAACTTCATTCTAAGAAATTAATATAACGGGAAGTATCTGTTTTCACCCAATTGCCTATTACTTTTTGTTATCACAATTAATGTCACTCGCAATCTGATGAGAAAGAGTCCTCATTTTTATGGTTAGTGTGCAATAATATATTGGAAACTCAATTGTCTTCATACTATCCATCCACTATCAATGACTTTTTTGCAATGTAGAAATAAGCAAGGTTGCGTCAAAGTCGACCCGTTTAACTTTAAAATTAGAATATTATCACAATCAGTAATCCCGCACACGTTTCTCATCCACTTTATGCTTTACACAATAGTGAGCTGTCATCAATCTGTCCAAACTGCCGTTGTAAGCGAAATGTCTTATAGTTAGGTTTGCATTTTCTTTGTTGTTGTTGTTTTAATTAATTCTAACTTGGAAGGAAGAAGGGACGTGTTCAATGTCTGTGATTCCATCCACAGTGACCAGTGGGGTCTATGTATGTGACTCTAGCCGTGGTTACCAAGGGTCTATGTTTGTGGCTCAAACCGTGGTTACCAAGGGTCTATGTTTGTGGCTCAAACCGTGGTTACCAAGGGTCTATGTTTGTGGCTCAAACCGTGGTAACCAAGGGGGTCTATGTTTGTGGCTCAAACCGTGGTTACCAAGGGTCTATGTTTGTGGCTCAAACCGTGGTTACCAAGGGTCTATGTTTGTGGCTCTATCCGTGGTTACCAAGGGTCCATGTTTGTGGCTCTATCCGTGGTTACCAAGGGGGTCTATGTGACTCTAGCCGTAGTGACCAAGGGGGTCTATGTGACTCTAGCCGTGGTGACCAAGAGGATCTATGTTTGTGGCTCTATCCGTGGTTACCAAGGGGGTCTATGTTTGTGGCTCTATCCGTGGTCCGTGGTTACCAAGAGCCTATATTTGTGGCTCTATCCGTGTTTACCAAGGGGGTCTGTGTTTGTGACTCTAGCAATGGTTACCTAGGGCATATGTTTGTGGTTCTATCCGTGGTGACCAAGGGGGTCTGTGTTTGTGACTCTAGCCATGGTTACCACGGGCACATGTTTGTGGTTCTATCCGTGGTGACCAAGGGGGTCTGTGTTTGTGACTCTATCCGTGTTTACCAAGGGGGTCTGTGTTTGTGACTCTAGCCGTGGTTACCAAGGGCATATGTTTGTGGTTCTATCCGTGTTTACCAAGGGGGTCTGTGTTTGTGACTCTAGCCGTGGTTACCAAGGGCATATGTTTGTGGTTCTATCCGTGTTTACCAAGGGGGTCTGTGTTTGTGACTCTAGCCGTGGTTACCAAGGGGGTCTGTGTTTGTGACTCTAGCCGTGGTTACCAAGGGCATATGTTTGTGACTCTAGCCGGGTTACCACGGGCATATGTTTGTGGTTCTATCCGTGGTGATCAAGGGGGTGTATGTTTGGGATTCTAGTCGTGGTTACCAAGGACATATGTTTGTGACTCTAGCCGTGGTTACCACGGGCATATGTTTGTGGTTCTATACGTGGTTATCAAGGGGGTCTGTGTTTGTGACTCTAGTCGTGGTTACCAAGGACATATGTTGGTGGCTCTATACGTGGTTATCAAGGGGGTCTATGTGACACTAGCCGTGGTGACCAAGGGCCTATGTTGGTGGCTCTATACGTGGTTATCAAGGGTGTCTATGTGACACTAGCCGTGGTGACCAAGGGCCTATGTTGGCGGCTCTATACGTGGTTATCAAGTGGGTCTATATGACTCTAGCCGTGGTGACGAAGGGCCTATGTTGATGGCTCTATACGTGGTTATCAAGGGGGTCTATATGACTCTAGCCGTGGTGACGAAGGGCCTATGTTGGTGGCTCTATACGTGGTTATCAAGGGTGTCTTTGTGACTCTAGTCGTGGTGACGAAGGGCCTATGTTCGTGGCTCTATACGTGGTTATCAAGGGTGTCTATGTGACTCTAGTCGTGGTGACCAAGGGTCCATGTTGGTGGCTCTATACGTGGTTATCAAGGTCGTCTATGTGACACTAGACGTGGTGACCAAGGGCCTGTGTTGGTGGCCCCATACGTTGTTATCAAGGTGGTCTATGTGACACTAGCCGTGGTTACCAAGGGTCTATGTTTGTGATTCTAGCCGTGGTTACCATGGGCCTATGATTGTGGCTCAATCCGTGGTGACAAAGGGGTCTATGTTTGTGATTCTAGCCGTGCTTAGCAAGGGCCTATGATTGTGGCTCTATCCGCGTTTACCAAGGGGGTCTATGTTTGTGGCTCTAGCCGTGGTGAACAAGGGCCTATGATTGTGGCTCTATCCGTGGTGACCAAGGGGGTCTATGTTTGTGACTCTAGCCGTGCCTACCAAGGGCCTATGTTTGTAGCTCTATCCATGGTTACCAAGGGTCTCTGTTTGTGGCTCTATCGTGGTTAACAAGGGGGTTTATCTTTGTGGCTCTAGCCGTGGTTACCAAGGGCCTATGTTTGTGGCTCTAGCCGTGGTGACCAAGGGGGTCTATGTTCATGACTCTATTCGTGTTTACCAAGGGGGTCTATGTTTGTGGCTCAAGCCGTAGTGACCAAGGGGTCTATGTTTGTGACTCAAGCTGTGGTGACCAAGGGGGTCTATGTTCGTGGCTCTATCCGTGTTTACCAAAGGGGTCTATGTTTGTGACTCTATTCGTAGTGACCACGGTGGTCTATGTTTGTGGCTCTAGCCGTGCCGACCAAGGGTCTATGTTTGTGACTCTAGCCGTGGTGACCAAGGGGGTCTATGTTCGTGTCTCTATCCGTGTTTACCAAGGGGGTCTATGTTTGTGACTCAAGCCGTAGTGACCAAGGGGGTCTATGCTTGTGACTCTAGCCGTGGTGACCAAGGGGGTCTATGTTCGTGTCTCTATCCGTGTTTACCAAGGGGGTCTATGTTTGTGACTCAAGCCGTGGTGACCAAGGGGGTCTATGTTCGTATCTCTATCCGTGTTTACCAAGGGGTCTATGTTCGTGTCTCTATCCGTGTTTACCAAGGGGGTCTATGTTTGTGACTCAAGCCGTAGTGACCAAGGGGGTCTATGTTTGTGACTCAAGCCGTGGTGACCAAGGGGGTCTATGTTCATGTCTCTATTCGTGTTTACTAAGGGGGTCTATGTTTGTGACTCTAGCCGTGGTAACCAAGGGGGTCTATGTTTGTGACTCAAGCCGTGGTAACCAAGGGGGTCTATGTATGTGACTCTAGCCGTGTTTACCAAGGGGGTCTATGTTCGTGTCTCTATCCGTGTTTACCAAGGGAATCTATGTTTGTGACTCTAGCCGTAGTGACCAAGGGGGTCTATGTTCGTATCTCTATCCGTGTTTACCAAGGGGGTCTATGTTTGTGGCTCTAGCCGTGGTGACCAATAGGGTCTATGTTCGTATCTCTATCCGTGTTTACCAAGGGGGTCTATGTATGTGACTCTAGCCGTGGTGACCAAGGGGGTCTATGTTCGTGTCTCTATCCGTGTTTACCAAGGGGGTCTATGTTTGTGACTCTAGCCGTAGTGACCAAGGTGGTCTATGTTTGTGACTCTAGCCGTTGTGACCAAGAGGGTGTATGTTTGTGACTCTAGCCGTAGTGACCTAGGGGGTCTGTGTTCGTGTCTCTATCCGTGTTTACCAAGGGGGTCTATGTTTGTGACTCTAGCCGTAGTGACCAAGGGGGTCTATGTTCGTGACTCTAGCCGTAGTGACCAAGGGGGTCTATGTTTGTGGCTCAAGCCGTGGTGACCAAGAGGGTCTATGTATGTGACTCTAGCCGTGGTGACCAAGGGGGTCTATGTTCGTGTCTCTAGCCAGTGTTTACCAAGGGGGTCTATGTTTGTGACTCTAGCCGAAGTGACCAAGGGGGTCTATGTTTGTGACTCTAGCCGTAGTGACCAAGGGGTATCTGTTTGTGGCTCTAGCCGTGGTGACCAAGGGGGTCTATGTTTGTGACTCTAGCCGTAGTGACCAAGGGGTATCTGTTTGTGACTCTAGCCGTAGTGACCAAGGGGGATCTATGTTTGTGGCTCTAGCCGTGGTGACCAATGCGGTCTATGTTCGTGGCTCTAGCCGTGGTTACCAAGGGGGTCTTTGTTTGTGGCCCTAGCCGTGCCGACCAAGGGCCTATGTTTGTGGCTCTATCCGTGGTTACCAAGGGTCTATGTTCATGGCTCTATCCGTATTTACCAAGGGGGTCTATGTTTGTGGCTCTAGCCGTGGTGACCAAGGGGGTCTATGTTCGTGGCTCTATCCGTGTTTACCAAGGGGGTCTATGTTTGTGGCTCTATCCGTAGTGACCACGTGGGTCTATGTTTGTGGCTCTAGCCGTGCCGACCAAGGGCCTATGTTTGTGGCTCTATCCGAGGTTACCAAGGGCCTATGTTTGTGGCTCTAGCCATGGTGACCAAGGAGGTCTATGTTCGTTGATCTATCCGTGTTTACCAAAGGGGTCTATGTTTTTGGCTCTAGCCGTGGTGACCAAAGGGGTCTATGTTTGTGGCTCTATCCGTAGTGCCCAGGGGGCCTATGTTTGTAGCTCTAGCCGTGCCGACCAAGGGCCTATGTTTGTGGCTCTATCCGAGTTTACCAAGGGCCTATGTTCGTGGAGCTATCCGTGGTTACCAAGGGGGTCTATGGTTGTGGCTCTAGCCGTGCCGACCTAGAGCCTATGTTTGTGGCTCTATCCGTGGTTACCAAGGGCCTATGTTCGTGGCTCTATCCGTAGTTACCATGGGGGTCTATGTTTGTGGCTCTAGCCTTGCCGACCAAGGACCTATGTTTGTGGCTCTATCCGTGGTTACCAAGGGGGTCTATGTTTGTGGCTCTAGCCGTGGTTACCAAGGGCCTATGTTCGTGGCTCTATCCGTAGTTACCATGGGGGTCTATGTTTGTGGCTCTAGCCGTGCCGACCAAGGACCTATGTTTGTGGCTCTATCCGTGGTTACCAAGGGGGTCTATGTTTGTGGCTCTAGCCGTGGTTACCAAGGGCCTATGTTTGTGGCTCTAGCCCTGGTTACCAAGGGGGTGTGTGTCTAAGTTTGTGGCTCTATCCGAGTTTACTAAGGGCCTATGTTTGTGGCTCTATCCGTGGTTACCAAGGGGGTCTATGTTTGTGACTCTAGCCGTGGTTACTAACGAACTATGTTTGTGGCTATAGCCGTGAATACCAAGGGCCTATGTTTGTGGCTCTATCCGAGTTTACCAAGGGCCTATGATTGTGGCTCTATCCGTGGTGACCAAGGGGGTCTATGTTTGTGGCTCTATCCTTGGTTACCAAGGGGGTCTATGTTTGTGACTTTAGCCGTGGTTACTAAGGGTCTATGTTTGTGGCTATAGCCGTGAATACCAAGGGTCTATGTTTGTGGCTCTATCCGAGTTTACCAAAGGGCCTATGATTGTGGCTCTATCCGTGGTTACCAATGGGGCCTCTGTTTGGTTGCTCTAGCCGTGAATACCAAGGGCCTATGTTTGTGGCTCTATCTGAGTTTACCAAGGGCCTATGTTTATGGCTCTATCCGTGGTGACCAAGGGGTCTATGTGTGTGACTCTAGCCGTGGTGACCAAGGGGGTCTATATTTGTGACTTTAGCCATGGTGTCAAAAGTGGTCTATGTTTGTGACTCTAGCCGTAGTGTCCAAGAATCTATTTTTGTGACTCTAGCCGTGGTGACCAAGAGGGTCTATGTTTCTGACTCTCGCCGTGTTGACCAAGGGAATCTATATATGTGACTCTCGCCGTGGTGACCAAGGGAATCTATATATGTGACTCTCGCCGTGGTGACCAAGGGAATCTATATATGTGACTCTCGCCGTGGTGACCAAGGGAATCTATATATGTGACTCTCGCCGTGGTGACCAAGGGAATCTATATATGTGACTCTCGCCGTGGTGACCAAGGGAATCTATATTTGTGACTCTCGCCGCGGGGACCAAGGGAATCTATATTTGTGACTCTCGCCGTGGTGACCAAGTAAATCTATATATGTGACTCTCGCCGTGGTGACCAAGGGAAATATAAATATGTGACTCTCGCCGTGGTGACCAAGAGAAATATAAATATGTGACTCTCGCCGTGGTGACCAAGGGAATCGATATTTGTGACTCTAAGCGTGGTGACCAAGGGAATCTATATGTGAGACTCTCGCCGTGGTGACCAAGGGAATCTATATTTGTGACTCTAGGCGTGGTGACTAAGGGGGTCTATGTATGTGACTCTAGCCGTAGTGACCAAGTGGGTCTATATTTATGACTCTAAGCGTGGTGACCACGGGGGTTTATGTATGTGACCCTAGCCTCAATGGCCGAGCCTATGTATTTGGCAATCGCCGTCCTGGCTAAGTGGTCACCATAGTTGTTGGTTATGGGGCCTGTAAAAAGAAGTCTAGCTTTGATGACCAAGCACGGGGTCAATGGTTGTGACTCTAGAAAGAGTGACCAATGCGCCTTTGTATTTTATTTGATCCCTGGTGATAATGGGGATTATGTATAAGATCTGTATTTGGCTTTTGTCGTGGTTGTTATTTATGGGATCTAGCCGTTTTTGGCCGGTCAGCCAAGCCTACATGCATGCATGTATGTAAGTCTAGCCGAGGTGGTCAAGAGGACTATGTTTTCGGCTCTAGGGTTGTGTCTCAGTGGTTTATTCGTGTTATTCTACTCGAGATGACCAAGGGGTCTGTACATTTTAATCTTGTCATGGAAACCAACGGTCAATATTTACATATAATTCACAAACAGTCTTATGTGCAAAAATAACAACATGGTATGTTTTACTACCACTTCATTTTTAGTGCTTCGATGGCAACATTAGGTTAATGTGATGTTTGAAATATTGTTTAATTTTATTTTGTATTTCTTAAATGATAAATAAAGACACTATTATTTAAGGACCCTTGGGCTCTGGTTGTTTCAAATTTATTTAAATAATTAATTTGTTCTTAATAGGAAGACCATTTCCCAACGTTATTATATAAAGCGTCTACAGCAAGCTCAATTCTGCCCTTACAATGGTAAAATATTCCCTATAAGGAAGACAGAGAATACACAAGTAAACATGTTTGTTGTTGTTTTTGTTGTTGTTGTTGTCGTTTTAGAAAATACGCAAAAGTCACACAAGTATTCATCAAACACCTTAAAAGATGTTCATTTATATTCAGAAAGGGGACCTTTATCTTTAAATCCTTAGGTAACAGTTGGTAAATTTTCCATTTTTTAATCTTTGACAAAAATAGATACTAGTAACTTTTTTAACAAAAATCGTCAATCGGTTAAAATGTTCCTTTTTGATCACCACATTATATGACAAATACGATGCTTCGGTAAATGAAAAACATCACAACGGCTTTCATTAAGTCTTTTTTTAGCTTCCATCCACGCCTGCGCCACGTGTATACGGTATTCATTTAACTTACTCTGATTAGCTCATAGTGTGCTTCATATGTATAACATGACATTAAATAAACACGGGTTGTAAAGCGGCGATTTTCATTGTTTTAAACCTACAACTTGATGTATATTGCATTTTATCAATACTAACCGAGAATATTATATGTATCTATTCAAAATGCAATATTATCCACAGTCTAAAAAGCTTTGATATGAATATGGACAATAGCCTTATAAACGTGAAAAGTTGCTGTACAATCGGTTGTCACAATGGATTTATTGTTCATGAATTATTCAAAAAGCGCATATTCGTGTTGACAGTCGATACTTTCCCGCCATACAAAGAGACGTCGAAAATTAGAATTTGTTACAGTGTATTAATGGGAAGTTAATGATTATTGATAATGTCAACGTAATTCACATGATATATGAGCTAGAGATTGTTTTAATATGCTGGTATTGTTTAGAGTGCTGATCTTATTGTTGCGGCGTTATTATTATTATTATTATTATTATTATTATTAGTAGTAGTAGTAGTAGTAGTAGTAGTAGTAGTAGTAGTAGTTGTTGTTCTTCTTCTTCTCCGCCCCCTTATCTACTTCTTCTTCTTCTTTTATTTTCTTCTTCTACTTCTTTTTCTAATAATAATAATAATAATAATAATAATAATAATAATAATAATAATAATATAAGTAGTAGAAGTAGTAGCTATTATTTTTTTATAAGCCGCCGCAGAGAGCATGCGTCGATTGATATTTTGTAGTATTTTGGTCTTATATTGAATGACATACTACTTTTCATTTGGCAGCAACTTTTATTAAGTTATATTTTTAACGTCGGTTCTGTATGTAATTATTTATCACATAAACACAAAATTACGTAATAACTATACTTTGTAACATTATTTCCATCGGGATCAATGACATGACAGGTCGTCCTGTATACTGTTGCTCTCATTTTGCCTTCATCTATTCCACTTTAAAATGATTGAAGTTAGTTAATTTTAGGAAAGACTAAACTTTGTTCTTTGTGTACATAACCCAGATACAAAAACGCTTCCATACAGTTTTGATAAACAATAAGATACTGAGAAAAACGACGACACTATGTTCCTAAAAATACTGCCTGAACAATAATGATTTGTGTAATGTAAGGCTGCTGCACACGTGCTGCTTGTGCAATTTAGTTTTTTAGCTTATTTCAATAATTTTGCCATTTTTCTCTCCTTCATATGCAACATCTTAAAAACCATATTAAACTGTGTCTGGTTTTTTGTAAGCCTTTTGGGGGGTCAATGTCTGCACATAAGAGTGATAATGTAATTAGGGTAATCAAAAGTTATCGTTCATATATGTATGAACTGCAGATCCGCTAAATGAAATCTATAGGGTTTTATTTGTAGAATGCTTCATATTTCATTATATGATTAATGAAAGTTTGTCGTACATTGAGAGTAATGGTTCTAAGTAACTGCACTTCTTAACGCAAACGCTGTGGATATTAGAAGAATAAAGTTATAATGCACTTTTAATTTAATAATATACATAAATGGAGATAATTGAACAAAATATAACCTAAATATGAATTCGCCTTGAAATTTTTCTCTCAAAATACATTTACTATTACATTTATCCTTAATGTAATTTTCAAGTTATGTTTTCTAGATGGGACGGAGTAATCTGTATATATTAATAACATATCATTCTGTATAGTTTTATAAGTCTATAATTTAAACATTAATTTGACCGGAAGCGCAAATTGGGAACAATGGTGAAATGTTTCATTAATATTTAATAATAGTTTTTAGTTGAAATAATTAAAAAAGCGTAATTCGACATTTCTGTCAGGAATATATTATTTATTATTGATCTAAAGCAACTGTTCGAAATTCTGGTCAAAACAACGAAAGCCGCATATTCCGTACACTCGGTCAGCGAGGTGCGAGTATGTATAACGGCATAGCGGTTATGCGTAAAATTGGTCGTATTTTCAAACTTGTTTATGGAACTCAACAAACTTTCGGAAGACAGTTATTGAGTATGTTAAACTATAGTAAATAATACCAAAAATAATGTCTTTTTGTGTTACTTTATCAGTTTTGTCAATTAATAATTGTGACCACGGCGTTGGCTTTGTCCGAAAAATGTTAATGAGTAACTTAATATAGTAAATTTCGTCAGTAACACACAATCATACGTTACAAAATAAGCTAAAATAAATCATAAATTTATTTCTAAGCAAGGAAAAGTAAACATTCTAATGAATGTTTTATTATCCTTTTATGACGGTTTTAAAAAAAAATCTTGCTGCTGATTTGCATTTAAAGAAAACATTGAAATATTTTATGATAAGTTACAATTTATTATTTAATCAAATACAATATGTGAGAAAGCTTTTGCTGTTTTTAACGTTTACCAACATAAAACAAGTTTACCTCAAAACGCTCTACACACATTTACCATCACCACCCTGCTGACCGACATACGATCTGTACTGTAAACCAGAGCCCCTGGAATCAAATCAGCAACAGATGACAGGGATAAAAAGAAACAGATCGAGCTTCCAGGTACTTTAACAAGATTTCCCTATAAACCTTAATAAAATCTTAAACCCCTGCCACCTTCGTGTAAACAAAGAGGTACGCATCACGATAAACTGTTGATAGGTCAATCACCCATCAGGCAGACATCAATACTTTTCAAGTTATACTCCTGTCATTTTTATTTCATAAAGGGATATGAATAAAGTGGGGCCATCCAGATTAATGATTCTTTGAAACTTTATTTCTCTCAATGAGCACATTTTCAATTGCAGCTTAATACTACAATATTGAATTTTGCCCTTAAAAGTCAAATAATTAACAATCGAGTGTCGAGTGCATTTTCTTTCAGTTAGCTTTATCAGTCGTTGAAGTAACAACTATGCTTCTCAAAGACGTTTTGAGTTATGCTCCGAACACCCTTTCACAAAAAGGGAGATAATTAAAAATGGAATCATTCATAGTCATGGTTCTTGTCACTGCTCGAAACGCTCTATCGTTGTGCAAAGTTACATTTCAGCATCTTTGATATTTTTCTTAGCACCGATGGAGATAAATGATAAATGACTGCAGACGGACGGACGGACATAAACAGATGTTTAGAATGTTTGACAATTTCGTATGAAAAAAAATTTAGCAAATGTTTTCCACCATTTTGGACATGTCAGAAATTTGTATTTCTTTTCAATGGAGGTTATGGTATCTATTTTCACAAATGTGTGACCTTTTCATACGTATTTGTCACACAAGTTGAAAGGAATTCGTACGAATTCTTCACACATATTCGTGTGTGTGAAAATTCCGGTTGAACTATGCTCTCAGCGGCGCCTTGGATGTCTCACATCGTGTCATCATGGTCAAACATTTCTTTGTTTAGAAGATGTATTGCTTTCTTTCCTTTTAAATAATCAGTATTCGCAATTTTGTCTTTTTTACAACCCAGACAGAAACTTTTGGGGCGTATCGTGCAATGAAAGCTCGGCGCACTCAACTACAATTAGTGATGTCGTGATGAATTTATTTTAGATACAGACAGACTGCATTAAATATCATACACTTTTCGACAAATATTCAAGTTATGTTCGGATATAAACGTTATGGTTCTACTTTTGTTTCTATGAATATTGCTTATGGAGACATATTGCGAACTGAAAAGAAAATTGGGTCATATAAATACAATGTTTTGTGGTGTGCAATAAATATTTCCTAGGTGATGGTGACTTTGTCCCACTTCAAAGTCGAAGTTAGAGACGCCGTACAGCATCGGTTAAGTAGGTGTTGTTTACACATGTTATGTCTTGCCTTATAAATAAAAACAAAACTGTCGTTCACGTTTATAAATTCTTAATACAACCACGCTGTTAATATTTTTTATTAAAAAGTAATTAAAGTAGAACTAAATGCTATATAATGTTAACTAACACTTAACTTCCTGATATATTATTTGTTGCGAATCTGATGCTCTGCATCAACGTTTTCTTGTAAGCAACATCTACTGGTATCTGTTCAATCAATTGTTCGTACAACCCACGCTGTTTGGAGAGTGTCAGAACGTGCCAATGTGATCCGGAGTGTTACAGTCGTAAAGTGAATGTTCTGTATTGAATTTTGTGGACTGGAGCTTTGACAACAGACATTACAAGCAAACATGTTCATTTTTGTCGAACGTTTCACTGACCCGAAAGGAAAGAACGCCTTTGTACAATGTACATCGACATAAACCTGCTCATCAACAACATAGTTATAATTTGTGTTATAGTGAAGCTAACTGCAAAGCGGATTGTGAAATATATTTTTTTTTTTTCATTTTGGAGTTTTATTAAAAATGTATGACTATTTCTTACTTGACATAACATACTTAGCATCCAACTGACGACAGTTGTTAGGGAACTTACCTAACAACAGTTGCTAAGGAAATAGCTGCATTGACTTTTGTGAATAGAGTTAAAATACCGGATGTTAAGCAACTTAAACGGCAGTTGTAGCTACGGTAATAAACAGACAAAATGTATTGCAGGTAGAAAACCAAACAAAAACATCTTTTCTAAGAACGTCTAACACAACGTTTGAAAAACAACAACATTAACAACTGAATATTAATCTAAATTGTCATAAGTGGCAATAAAAAAAAATAGAGAATTTAGCCCAGCGACGATCAGTTAGTATGTCTCATAATATTTGATAAACAATAAAAAGTGTTAAGTACATGTAAAAACAAAGTAACTAGACAAAAACATTCAGTCAAAATTTGAAAAACTGTTTGCAACTGTTTACCCTGAGAAGTTGATTGAACCTTTGATTAATTAAATAGCAACATAATGCTCTTAGGAATTGTGATGTGAGATAATCCTGTAGAGAGGTTCGTGAAATCAACGGCTGACTGAAAAATGAAAGTACATCTGCATATCAATATGAGACAAGTTATATCCCTTGCCAATATCGTGTGCTGCTTTCTCGGGATATTAATTGTCACCGGCTATGATATTCTAGACAAAGGAAGAGGGTAAGTCAATATCTTATTTATCATTTGCTTTAAAAATAACATTTATAAATGTGAATAAAAACTACTAAACAAAAAGAAACTCTCTTAATACGTTTTGATATGTATTAGGTAAATAGTTAACATTGTCTAATCAGGATCTGCACTGTGTACCGCTTTGCTTATGACAGTATGACATGTTGTGTTTGCTTGTTGCTTGAAGCCCTGACCTTACAACCAATAAACCAAGTATGCCGAGTCCAATTAGATTTGTAAAGTGAAAGCGCTACTATCACTGCGATAAAGTAGTCACACTTTGAGACAATGAGAACCTGTTAGAGAAACTTTTTCAAATTATACAAATCCGCTTTCAATAATAGACACAAGAAGACAGTTTAGAATCAAGAACCAAGACCATCAGACCAGTGACCATTCAGGAGGAGTGAACACTGTCGTCCTATGCTGGTTACATCACTCGTACCAAGTTTTACTAGAGGACCTTTTCCAGGCGCTTCGGTTGATGATTTTGTTAAGCGGTCGCTTCGGAGCTCCGATGGTGGATTGAAATGTCGAAGTCCATACTGTGTTTAAGTTTAGCAGTATTTTATTTACTTCTACTTGGTATCCAGCACACAATATCAACACTATTTCAAGTCAAGATGATTTCCAATTTAGCGTTGGAAATCCAATCAATATGATAATATTAGGCTTACCGATAACAACAACAACACCAACCTCTTACTCTTAAGACCTCAATCGTATCTTCTTTTCCAGTTCACGCGGAATTATATTCTGTCGTGAGCTCAATTCATCCTGAAGCAATCAGCTAATCACAGTTAACATGTAGCTTTTCGTAATACTACTATGTCAATTAACTCTTAATGTCCTGATATTGACAAACTTTGATTAACTACTATGCCTGTTATCTTTACAACTTTCCTATATCTATCAGTATACTATGACTTCAATATGGTCTAGGGAAATGTCTTGAACTATCTACATATCTAGCAGGCTGATTGCGGTACTGGTAACTCATAAGGAAATAAAGCTGTTTATCTCAATGCAAAATATGTTCAAATTATATCAACATTCTATATCAGCAATGTTAAAATGACAGTCTTGAATTTACGAAATATTTCACATGACAACGTATCATAATACAGATGCAAAAACTTACGCAAAGAAAACAGTTTGACAATATTAAGTCTACCAACATGTATACCCGACGTATAAACTCTATTTTATTTAAATTCATGCTTATAACATTACAATTCTTAGGCATAACAGTTCATTTAAAATTTACTAAATGTTGTATTATATAATCACACCTTCATCTAGTATCAACACGCATACTTTTCTAAACGTCCTATTTACTATGAAATGCTAAGGCATTTTAACAGTGTTGACATTCGTTTCATATTCTATCATAGAAACACATGTATGCAGAACTACTTTAAGAATATGAAGAATCTTTAATTTTATTTGGACAGCTTCCAGTGAAGACTATTACTGCTACAAGAATATTTTCCTTAAACAAGACCTCGCCAAACAGAATCACTGTTGTCTGATACCCTAGTAATACATTTGATTCAAACTTTTCTGTTAACATCCACAAACTCTGTTTTCTTCATTTAAAAAAAGATCTCAAATTTATGCAATTTTCTCCATCCCCAGAGTTTTCCCATAAGCACCACCGCTCTACAGGGCTACAATACATGGTAGTGTTGTCAATTATACGCCAAAAAGCGTATCGATATATCGACATATCGAAGGGAATTTGCAGAAATTGTAATTCTTATTTAATTACTGCCTAGTATGCACATTCTGGGTATACTTATGCATAGTGTTCTTCTTTAATATATTTTCCACTAACATTCTTGTACTTAAAGCTTGATATTAAACAGTAATTTTCAAATAAAATGTTGAAAAATAGTTTTTTATTTGTTTATAACTTATAAAGATGAAAACGAAATGCTTATGTTTTAACCCTTTAATTAAATAAACAGAAAGTGTTCCTCACTTTCCTAACATACACTATTACTTTATAGTGATTACAGTCAGATTAACAAATGTACTGACATAAACCAACTACAGACAGTAATAAAAACATTTTCAGAAGTGAAAAGTCCTCAGTCAGGTACATCAAGTCATAAACTTATATGATAGTGTTACAATGTAATGACATTCACATTGTCATCTGTATGTGAAGCATAGTATAATACTGTAACAGCACCCCTTAAGCACAAGTCATTAACAATCTTCACCCAGTTATAACTTATGAAGCATTGAGCTGACGGTAGTTGTGGTATAAGAACACCAGCATGTCTGCGTTTTCTGTCGTGAGCGATGATGTTGTTTTTTTTTTAATGATGTTTTCTGCTGTAGAGAACGCACGTGATGTAGGCACACTAGTTGCAGGTACTTGAAGATAGTAGGTGGCCAGTTTGGAAAGTCTAAGGAACTCCTTTTGATGCCCGCCCACCACACAATTGGATACAGACTCTTCAAATTTTTACAGAATAATAGAGTATTATGTTGATTTCTTTCACAAATTGACAAGTTCACGATCTTGAAACTGTCACCAAACTTTAATACAACATCATCCAATTGTTAATGATATGATTTTCACGAATTATCGAATTTCCGATCGTTGTCAATGGTATTACGTTTACAACAGTTCCCTCCCTTCCATACCAAATTCTGTAGACTTCCGGTTAACGAAAAATGTTGATTTTAACGAATTGTTTAAACCTTTTTTTTTCTTTCTAATTTTTCCCGCCGATTTATCGATAACTTGAAATGCGTATCGAAATATCGTTAATTTAAAATGTGTATTGATATATCAATATCGGCCGAATCGATGACGGACCTAATACATGGTGTGTAATTTAGACTCCATTCTGCTTGCTGGATACATTGTATTTGGCACTTACAACAACCACATACATTTCCCGTGTACTCTACTATCGCTATTCCTTTCTACACTACATACATCACAATGTTCCGTTTTCTACTTACGTTGGGACGTTTACGGCATGTACCAGAACTAATCACATTTACTAAACACATTGAAACTTGATATTTTTTCACAATGTTGTAGAAGTTCATATAGACGCTTCCCATTTTAGTAATTTCATCTTTATGCGTTTCCTCCCTTTTAGATATATAACTGTCACAAGCTGTAACGACACGCTTCGGTCAATAATTGATCAGCTTCAAAATGAAGGCATCAAAGATTTGTAAGTATTGGTGTCGTACATCTGTGTTTGTTAGTTTCGTTTGTTGTTTTTGTTGTTACATTACACCGTCATGTTGACAATCTTCATTACTTATCGGCGACTGAATGAAGAGTCCGGAAAAGAAATGTCTAAATATTATGTCACAATGGGTTAGTAAAGAAGCTAATCCCGTGGTTGGTAGTTACATGTCAGTGGATGCAGGCCGGATTATCATCCCTCCCGTGGAGGGATTATCCTGTGCATGAATGGGGACCTTTATCATAATAAATGGTGTATTGTGGTGACTTTTAAAGCAACTCAAATGAATTTAAAGAACTATTTAATAGAAGACTTATTTTGGTTTTTAATTATTAACAGTACTGAAAAGTAAACGGTCATAAACTAAAGCCGAATCACACTAAGGCCACTTCTGTGAATAGTCCGAACTTAACGACAACACACTATTTTGAATGACCTCATGTTCACATATGTTCACATATCATCTAGTGGTCAGATCATGGTTTTTCCATTATTTATGTGGTTCAAATAATTTTTGAAAAACAATGCAGCATTGACCAACAGTAACCAAGTAGCTTTAAACTTAGTCTTTTCTAAACATTATAATGCGCTCGCAATGATGGTTTGAGACGCGTTTTGCGACAAACAAACATTTTATTCTAGGTCTCTGTGCAGTGGTTCTACCCACACTTTTCCCATAGAGATTTGTTATATAAGAACCGATAAAAGTTTGATATCAACGACCGTAGGCATATCAGTGCGCAGGTAATAACAAAACTAGTTTAGCAAGTAATAATGACTTAATTGTTAAACAGAAATATTATCTGTATACTGATTCAACAGAGAAAACATTGGAGACTGATTAATTTGAAATACCCCCCACCCCCCCCCACCCCCACCCCACCCCTACTGACTATAAACAACAAAACAGGTTTGAACTTACTGTTATATAGCAAAATCATGACGACATTTACAGATGTGTTGATCTGGTATCGTTTGGTA
Organism: Sinonovacula constricta; assembly: GCA_007844125.1. Taxonomy (NCBI): domain Eukaryota; kingdom Metazoa; phylum Mollusca; class Bivalvia; order Cardiida; family Solecurtidae; genus Sinonovacula; species Sinonovacula constricta. The sequence continues at coordinate 37,232,825 of CM017559.1, forward strand.
TAATTACATTTAGATTACAAATAATATCATTGTATGACTAGGAATTGTCGCATTTTCAGAGGACTGTACCTTTACATCGTGATAAGTTGCACGTGCTGTCGTTTTCCCTGCCTCTCGACACTTTTATTGCACAAGACTGGGCGGATTACATAGAGGTTTAATTATGCAAAATAATTGTGTATTTGTGCACTGTATTTTAAAAGAGAAGACCCAGATAAATGGTAGGACCCTCATAAGTTAGTGGGAGCAGACTAACCCCGTTACAAATACATGTACCCACAGTAATTATAATTATATACATAAGCGTCTCGTACGTTCCAGCCATTTCGAATTAATAAACGGTTAATTGGTTGAGCGTTTCAGAATAAATAATTGGGGAATAAAATGGCAAACCAAATATTAAGTCAGCAGAACGGTATGGACAATTATTAACATGAGTAATTGGGTTTTGATTCATTCAAATTTGAAATCTTGGAAGAGGGTGTACATAAAATAGGAATGAATTGTCGCTCCTTTACGCTTCTTGGTGACTGATTCATGGTGACTGCATCAGCGTGCAATGGCAGAGATAAGTACCTGTGTATTCCTTTCCAGGGTAACTAAAGATACTGTTACAGAGATGGGATATTGTGGTATCTTGCTGCAGTATTATTTGGTGCAGCTGGGCGCTCATATTTATGAGAGCGCATGGTGACACTGACAAGAAAGGGCGGCAGCAATGACCGCGACTTGCGACCAGCAGCCCTTATGTTAATAGAAATAATAACCCACAAGTCAGGCCTCTAGTTCTGAGGACATTGATAAGAGGATCCACATGGTGTGATCAACGTTTTTATTTTAAATACGTATGTGTTTATTTATATTGTCACTGTTGTCATTTCTAAGACAGCGGCTTGTATTATCTCTTTCCACACAAAGAAGTAGCCTATTATCGATTCCATACAGCACGTGCAATCCATGGAGAAAGTGCCATATATTGAAAAACCAGAGGAAAACTATTCTATCTGAAATCCCAGGCAAAAGTATTGTATCTAAAAGAATGCAACAAAAATAAATCTGTTTAACAAAGGGTAAATAATTCTATATAACAAATGAAAGAAACATTATTCTATTACAAAACAAGGGAAAAATATTTTTCAGTTAACGTCTGAAGAATTAATTGCATAAATGCATAAGTGGCGCCCGTGGCGTAATGGTATTGTCGCCGACTTGTAGCTCATCTGACTGCTTAAGCCTCCCACCGCGTGGGTTCGAGTCCCATTCGGGGCGAAGGACTTAATAAGGAAAGGTTTTCCTTCTGACCTTCGGTGCGCCGGTGGTTCTACACAGACATATGTCTGTTCTCCACCAAAATAACTGGACGAGATTTTAATGATAATTGATGGTCGCTGCGATGCAATTTCAAATAAAAAAATAAATGCATAAATGAAAGCTATTACCGATCACTTGTTAACGCCAGCTCAAATTATAATCAAGTGAAAGAAGCAAAGTGCATTCCTAAATAAAATATTGTTGTAAGCAATAATTATTCTTTAAGCAATTATAAGTATTGGTTTAAAGTTGTATCTGACCAGTCACCATAATAAATATAATGATAGCAAACTACGGTCTTAGGGTGTATGGGAATGATAACCGAGCTTTTAGAAAAGTAGATAAATCAATTCCATCACATCTAAAATGGTAAAACACGGACATTTATTAACACATGTATAAATTGAACAGACGCTGGGATAACATGTTGATTCTAGCGTGGTGGAAAGCCTGATTTGCAAAATCAGAAATTGCAAACAATTATTGCCACACAAGTTACTTATAAAAAAGACCAAGATAAGATTGTTACTTTATACATGTATTTGTTTTAAAAAGTTCTAAAAAAGCTGTAGAACTATGCAACATATGTAAAAAACGGATCAACCCTTTTGAAATCATGTAGCAGGATGATATAAAGAAACTCCCACACAAGTCTAGGACATCATTTAGTTAGCAATAACTTCAGCTGTTTGCTTTTTCGTCGATTTTATTTCTATAAATCAAATGTACAATTAACCTCTTTCGCACACAGCCGTGTTTTTCACTACATTTAAGCTTTAAATAAATATGTAACTATTTGAATAAAAATAATTTAGCGACACAACCTCGCACACAAGCAAAACGAAGCATGTCAAACAGACACGCCTGTCCTCAATTACAAATGTTTATAGGGTACAGTTGTAAAAAAATATAGATGCGTGACTCATCAGCAAATTATTAATAAAACAAAAAACAAACAACATCAAAATCAACAAGGAAAGAAAACTGCAACTATTAAACCTTTCTTAAACAGTTTTAAATTAAATCGATTGTCTGCTGGAATTTTAATTGCTCTGGTTAAAAAGTAATGCCTGCTGAAAAAGTGATAACATAAAATTAATAAAAGACGTTAATTACAACAGTAGAGTGTTGTGTTTTCTTAACGTTGTTGCTAATACATTGTTACACATAAAAATCCGCACCCCTTAGCCAGTATGCTTATAAAGAATATAGGGAAATATAAACGTTTTCCATTTATTCTAGATAAAAATAAAAATGATAGGACTTAATAGTCATCAGTACAGGGACGGCATATTTAGTTTAATTTGCTAGCTGAAATGTGTGTTATTGTAACGCATACATTTGTTCATATTAGATCTATACAGTGTTACCTTGTCAACATTGTTTAGGCGGTTTTATTATTTACAAAAGTACATTTACATTATTGCATAATGTTGATTGTATTCAGTTACTTAGAAAAAAATGATTTGTTTTCTGGCGATTGTTCTCAGGGAGTATCTATCTAGAGCAGAGTAGAATAAAAAGTTTTGCCCCAGAATATATCTGTGTAACTTAAAGTGTAATAGTATAGTAGAGATATAACTTAGTTATAATTGCTTTCTTATTGCGTTTTGATAACTGGGAGGATATTTTGTTATGGAGTAAGTCACACAGGTGCTTAAAGGTGGAATCCGACAGTTTACCTCTATCTCTAATATCTCTAATATATGTAACAATATCTGAACTTTGTTTGGGATATTTGTGCATAATTTCTGTAGAAAAACATCATACTTTAGTCTAGGCTTTGACGATCTTCAACAGTATCTCAATTGTATGGCAGTTAAACTCGTTAATCAACACTTAAATGTTCATTCTTTTCAAATCTATAAATAATAACGACTGGGATTCTTGCTAACATAGACATCGACGTCACAAAGGATGACGTGCATGAGCTAGAACATAAGTAGCCACGTGGTTTTCTTAGTTTAAAAATAGCTAACTGTGCAGCGTGGCTGAGAAATGGAAGTGCATGTTTGAAATGACGATTGTGATGTTATGGTTCACTTTCCGAACAGGTGTAGAACATCAATAACAGCATTTTGCGACATCTGTTCAGGTAACAATGGTTTATTATAATCTTTAATGAAAATATTTTTGGTCAAAACTGTCGGATCCACTTTTAATGAGAGGTTGGCATTGACGTGTATTACCGAGATAAAATAAAGTCAATCTTTAGAATACAACTGCATGAATAAAATACTAATAAAATATTAAAAACACATATAACAAAACTAAAATACTCAAATTAGGCGACATTATACTAAGAACTTGTATTCTTACCGGCCAGTTTCTAATGTCTTCTTGATACCAACATTTAAAATGAATGTTCAAAAAAATCATTGAGAAAAAAAAATCACATCAGTAGATAATTATAAACAAATTTTGTAGCATTGTACAACACGACTAAATTCCAGAATTCCACCCACTTGTTTAATATTCCTTGTCAAAGTAAAGTTCAAATAGAGACTCACTGCACACATAATTTGAAGCAAAAAGTAATCGGGAGTTTTATTGCCCTTGGCGTCACGGAGGTCAGGGAATGATTAACAGATGGAACTATAAATACTGTTGGTCGTTAATGTTAACGTGTAACTATGGTTGAAGACTAGTGCCGAACACACCTACTTAAATAATACTGGTCGGAAGTAGTACTTACTTGGTATGATAAAAACGCGGCCATAACGAAGAGTAACCAGTGCCGGTACATTAAAATAGGACACATTAAAGTCGAACGGATAAAATGACCAGGACAACGACAATCAAATATGTCTGTTACGTTATTATGATTATACAATTATGAATACCAAGACAAACGTCGATGTAAAAACATGGCTCATCGTGGGTCAGCTGAAAGACCTTCTTATGTTAAGTCATTCGTCAAGTCGGCGATTCGAACCTACGTAGCAAGAGTCTGAGGAATCAAATGTCTTAAATGTACGTGAGATGGTGTATTCAAGTCGTTGTTAGAAAAAAAAAACATTTCGCACTTTCATTATGTTTAAACGAATCTTTAAGGGCCCATCAGCATAGTTCCCATTATATTGAAATACACATGTGTATGAAACATATTCGTGCTAAATGATTGTTTTATTTTTCTTACTTTGTACGACACAGTTATGTTCATTTTGACGACGTCCACCTTATTATTGGTGGAGAAAAACCCCACACTTACGACTGGGTAAAACCAGCAGCGCACCGTAGGTTCGCTGGAAAACCTCCCCAGATGTCAGTTCTCGCGCCGACTGGAACTCGAACACATGTGTTGAGAGATAGAGGCCGAGGCACATGTACATTGACACACTTGTACGAAATGTGTGCATGCACAAATGAAGTAGAATCCAATCCGGTTGTTTGAAAACACTCGCCTGTCGAGGTACAATAAAATACATAAATAAAAATGATGTGATTACAGATCTGCTGTTTGACGATCTATTTACACATTCACCGGTTACCAAAGATTCATGTTGCGCCTTTCGGTCACTTACTATTCATTGTCTATCACTTCTTTGCTGATGTTCACAATTTTAAACTTTCTATCTGTGGCAAGCAGAAACAACTGTTAAACCCTTTTAACATATTTTTATATTTCACTTATTTTTCTGTTTATATTTACGAAAATTTTACAAAATCATTTCTCCACATTCTTTCATAATTGTAATTTCAATCTTTGCATAAAACTTTAATCTATTGTCATGATAAATGGTTTGATATTAAAAACGACATCAATATATGCCCTTACTTTTAAATGATGCTGGTATTTACTATTATTTATTGTATATTTTAAACTGACAGCTCTGTTATAATTCCAGTCAACAAATTACACGACGAACGATAACTACGTATTATATCAGTACAAAATGGGACTTCAATTGAAAATTGTGTTTGCCCAGGACGAGATATCTGTGCTTGGCGGCTTAACAAATTGTTGTCAATAACTGGAGAGTTACTTAATTAAATGTCAAAATGTCTATTATGAACTCAAATTACAAAACATTGCTCACGACAAATCAGTTTGAGTCTTACACCTTAATGTGGTTTTCGACAGTTTGTCTTTTACAAATCACGTAAACATGGGTTGGGGAATTTTGGCCATAAATTCTGCAAAGTCAAACCTTAGTCGAACCAAAGGCGATTTTGAACATTGGCTAAATTGTAAGACAGTAGAAATCTTGAACTAAATCAGTCTTCATACCCATTCTTTCTAAAACTATAAATAAGCATTATTGTGATTTCTGTACAAATAGACATGGACGCAAGAGCTGATTACCAGAACGGTTATATAAAGTTACGGGTCACGTGGTTTTCTTAGTTTAAAAATAGCTAACTGTGCGACGTGGCTTAGATAGGAAATACCTGTTTGTAATGACGAATGGTATGTTACGATTCTCTTTTCACATTGATGTAGGACATCAAAAATCAGCATTTTGTGAGATCTTTTCAGGCAGCAATAATTTATTTGGTTCTTTAAGAGAAACAAATCTGGTTCAAACTGTTGGATACCACCTGTAGGGTATTCGACAGTTTGGACCAAAATATTTTCATTAAACATCATAATAAACTATAAACAGATCTCGCAAAATGCTGTTTATTGATGCCCCACTCCCTACGGTCTAAAAAGGGAATTATAACAGGTTTGTGAAGTTTGCTGGGAATTGGGTATTGTGTATTCAATATCCAGATACAACCGAATACCCAGCCAGCTAAGAATTGGGTATTCGCGAATTCCCGGCTACAACCGAATACCATACTAGCTAAGTATTGGGTATTGAATATAGAGTTGCAATCGTATTTCTCAGCTGGCTGGGAATTGGGTATTCGAAATATTTTCAGTAAAAAGGATGAAGTAAAGATTGAATATCGGGCTAGACCTGAATACCCAGCTGGCTGGGAATTGGGTATTCGAAATATTTGAACAGTAAAAAGGATGAAGTAGAGATTGAATATCGGGCTAGACCTGAATACCTAGCTGACTGGGTATTGGGTATTCGAACATTTTTCTATAAAAACGATTCTATTCAAACGCAGAGTTTGAATATCGAGCTAGACCTGAATACCCAGGTGGCTGGGAAATGGGCATTCAAAATATTTTTATTATAGGAACAATTAAACGAATATTCTGAATATCGAGCTAGACCTGAATACCTACCTTGCTGGGAATTGGGTATTCGAAATATTTTCAATATATTTTTAATAAAGGGACTATTCTATGTCAATTCTAACTTATACAAGTAATTTGTGACGCGAGAAGTGTGACTTTTTCTGTTTGCATATATATTGCTTTATAGTAAAAAGGTCAGATTAAGTGGAATACTTCCGATGCTTTACCTCATGCCCTTTTAATTGTAAGCGAGCATAAAATGTAACTTGAGATTTGTAAGTTTTCTAATTGTATACGAGAAATGTGAATTAGATACATGTAAAAACTAACGTGTTTGTGCAAACAAATAGCAAATTTAAGCATAGGCAGTTTTGCAATTTGCGTATTAGAAAGTGAATATTGGCGGATATCCCCTCCCATACAGGTCCGTTAAAATAAAGAAACAACGTACATTCTTATTCTTATTAAAGTAAAATGACATATACTTCTTATGTATGGAAACAAATGCGTATCGCATCACACATGTCGATACATTAAATGTACACAAAGAGGTTAATGTTTTCTGCAATGCAAGGACGTCGTGATCTGCAAGAAATATTAAACAAACACGAAACAACAATAAACTTATGTTATGAATTGGCTTTTGTTTTTATTTAAGTTTCAACGCCTCATTAATAATGTTTCAGTTATGCTTCGACCGTGTGCACTTAAAGCAGTTTAAGCGATAGCTTCATGTAAAAAACATATACATTGTATCGAAGCAGATAAAGTGCTTCACTGTGACAGTATGTCATGAACATATACATGTTTCAGTATGTCATGAACATATGACATGTTTCAGTATGTCATGAGCATATGACATGTTTCAGTATGTCATGAACATATGACACGTTACCACATCCACATATTATCATGACACCTGGCCCACTAATATCTATATCAACTATATCTAGATGCTAAACACGAAGCAGTCCAAGCAATAACACTGCAACTTCTTTGTTTTTTTAATTTCGTATGCCACCTGCAGGTGAAACTCTACATGTACCTGTCGCACAATCACGGTCAGTCCTTATTATTAATTCGGAAAAAAATCTGAAGGAAAGAAGGAAAAAAGTTTAGCAAGTTCAGAGAGGATTGACTCCTAGGGAACTTTGTGACCCGCGGAGGATCGTCCGCTTTGCTGTGCATATACTGCACGGGATTTTAGTGAAAGTTACGTTTCACGCTAACATAATGGTGTTAAAAAGTGGGAAATCATGTTGTCAATAGATGGGCACAATTCACCTTTCCGCGAGTCTAAAAATAGAGTTTAAGCTCCGCCCCCTTGCCAACAAACAATCTGGTTTAAAGTGACAGATCTTACAGATTAGCTTACAGATCCGCGAAAATATTTTATTTTGAATCTCCCAAATGCAAAGAGCTTGTGATGAAGATGTTTAGATGAAAATTAAGACAGTTTCACCCAATGATGCATTCATGACACAAAATTATGAAAGAAAGTTGTTGCCGGCTTCAGCGAGATTTTACCTTTTGATGCAGAAATGGACAAGCCTCATCCAATAAACTAAATTAAGATGCAAACAGAGAAGCGATTACAGCTACGTACGATTCCTTGCAAACCACAAACAACAAACAACCCTGTTGCTATTAAATTGAACCAAAGGCTCAAACAGATTTAAACTGATCGTTTGTCAAAATCATTGTTTGTGGGACAATGTGTAAGTGAGAATCAGAATAACGCAGGTAAAGTGTCAATCAACGCGATGTGATTGGCTAATTCCATGCTAATACACAATGTGTAATATCTATTTTTAGATCTCGCGGAAAGGTGAATTGGTCAATACGGAAACGTTTTAGTCACATCACATTGATTTATAGACGAAAACCAAAGTCGTAAAAAACTTTTTTTTCCTTCAGTATATCTTTAGATAAATATTATTGCAGGACAAACCTTTCTTTGCTCTAAAGAACTGCTAATTTACATCTATACACAATAATCAACCTCACCGTTCTTGGTTTCGATAACAGCAGTTTCCACAGACTGTAATATTTCCATGATCATCAATACTTCACATCTTGTTGTCATCACCAGATGTTAAAGATTAAATATAAAAATAAATTCACAAACTAACGATATCTTTGAATATCTTTTTTTTTTTACTATGAGAAAACATGATTAATCAAGAAAGTATTAAGTTATACTTATAGTCCTGTTCAAAGGTTTTCTTTAAGTAGATATTTGAAATTTGGAAAGTCACTTGATGCTTTAATCTAGATATCAGTTTGGGAAAACTTTTGTTTACCCGATGTTCCTAAAACTATTTTAAAATGACCGGAATTTTCTTAAGTATAGGCCTAATGTTTTTCTGGTTGTTACATTGTCCGACACATTTATGTTATAGTGGCGACTTCTAGCTAATAATTAGTGGAAGAAGACCGCAGATGTATGTCAGGATAGAACCACTGGCACACTGTCAATGATAATCTATTGCAGCTCTTAAGCGAAAAGCAATGTTTGTCATGTAAGCTAGCTGAGAAATGTTTTAAGCAATATGTTTGCGCACTCTGCTAGACTAGAAAGACGCCAAATGCTTACTGCCCCAACCCAGTGATCTCTACATGCATGGGTAAGAGTCTCTAAAGGAAAAGACAACGTAATAGATCTTCCAGTTGACATGCACTGCAACAGTGGTTTTACCAATCATGTTGGGTGTTGAGTGCCTCAGTATGGCTTAAACCAAAGACATCGACGTTAACTCTTCAGCCCCTCACAACGTGCATCCAGACCTTGTCAGAGGTGTTAATTTGCATGTGTAGGGGGGGGGGGGGGGGCATCCAGCAGACAATATTATTTTAACACGAAATGTAAACAATGTGAACGTAGAGAAAAGTCTATGCTGCGGAGATAAAATGTATAACTCGGTCTGCGGCCATACCATATACAAATCCAGTTGATTTATACATTGAAATTCATTTTGTTCATGTACTTTTTATGTTATAACTCATGCACGAAAAACAACACTTATTTAAGTCAATAAAGTTTATTAAATGGTTGTCACCATTTTATAAAGACAGGTCTACGTTTCCTCAAAGATAGTGATGCGTTTGCTGGGCAATGTCGAAATTTGTATGTCGGATGATTTGCGATATCCGAATTAAAACTACCGAGGTAATTAGAAAGACTACCCCGTAATTTGCTATATCTCGATGTGTTGGTGTGTATGTCTTTGAAACACACACGCGCACGCACGCACGCACGCAATCGTATCAGGTTAATTATGTTACCTTTTTATTTTTAAGGACAATTAACTGCAGCATTGACCGGATTTCCTGCTGACGTGCTGGCACCTGACTTCGAAATTGAATCGCTGTAAGTAACATCATTTGATTTTGTCATGTAATTTGCGGTCGGATTTGTTTATCCACTCACTTAAGTGAGTAAGTTTTACAATTGATATTTTTTATAATTGATTGGCGATTGCTTATACATTTTTTCACTGGAACCAAAAACCTTAACATGATCTTTACGCTATGAAAACAGATTTTATGTTCAGTAAACATAAGAAATATTCATGATCACTGTTACTGACAACTAAATATGGCCCATATACCATTCTCTGCGGATTTTTAAATAAAATATAGGCTACATTGGCCATAAGTACAGTATTACTTGTAGCTATCTGACAAGTGAGCCATAATGCCACAATCGTCATTTCAAACATGTATTTCCTATCTGAGCCAAGCTTCATAGTTAGCTTTTTTGATAAACTAAGAAAACTATGTGTTTTATCTCATCCACGTCATACACTGTGACGTCGATGTCTATTATTAGCAGGAATCCGAAATGTTCTTATTTATAGATTTGAAAAGAATGAACATTCAAGTGTTGATTAAGGAGTTTAACTGCCCTAAACTTAAGATACTATTTAAAATCATCGAAGTTTAGACTGATTTTTTTTTCTGCAGAAATCATGTACAAAACCCCCAAACAAAGATAAGATATTGTTACATATATTAGAAATAGGCCGGATACCACCTTTAACAATTTGTGCAGTTTTCGTTTGCTAAAAATGTTGCTGTTTAAAACATTTAAACACAGCTACAATATGCTTCGGCAATTTTAATTTTGAAGTGTTATTGTTTTTCTAAAATCCAAATGAGCAGTGTTCTGGAACACGACGGTAGTTTGGCGATGCGTGCACAATCTGTTATATTTTGATCCCAGATTTTATAAACGCTTTGCTTGTTTGATGTGTCGTAACTCCAAACTACTTTACTATTTTTTTTTCTACAATAATAACTGATAGTTGTATTTTGTCCGGTCCATCATCTAATAAAGACTTCGCGGCAAATCAGTTCTTTTTGTTTTTCATACCATTTAATGAAGGCTCCACTGGACATTTTAGTATTTTATAAGACGAGTTTTAGTTGTTACTTCCATAAAAAGTCTACATCGAAATCGTGTACAACACGTTCGCTTACACCCAACAAACCTCTAAATTCAGCCAGTATTAATACATATATGTAAAGCATAATAACCGACGATACCGCAATGGCTGTTTGGTAAAAATTGCGATAAGGTACTGATAGTGTATTATTACTATTTTCTTTACAATTTATATGCAAACGACAATCGATTGGAAAACGAAGCTACAAATGTAATCTAATAGTATTTTACGTTCCAACTCGAAGGGAAGTTATTGCCTACTTCGGTATATCTTTGGAAGAATTCGAACCAGTTTTCAACAACAAAGTTATGTTATGCCCACCCCCGTAGCTGAAAACTCATCTGTCAATTATGCAAATTAGCACTTATGAAAATCATAAATTGTAATGATAATCTAAAAATGAACTTTATTTTTGGAAAGTTGATTAGATTCTTTCATTTAAAAAGCAAATTTCAAACAAACTCAACAGTTTTTTAAGTTATATACATACCACTACTTATCTAACACATGTTGGTATGTTGACATAATTTTTGTATCATTTCTTAAGTGGAGGCTTTCATCAAACATAGCTTTAAAAATTTATTTTATTTATAAGCCATATTCAAACAAACTGAACAATTTTAAAAGTTACATAGACACCTCTCTTAGCCTGACAGAAATTGATTCAAGTTTTGTATGAATTGACCTATTTTTCAATAGTTTACGATTTAAAAAAAATCTATGGAATTTTCATCATTGAGTTTAGTATATAAAGTTGATAAGAAACCCGCTTGTAAAGAGGTGTATTGTACTGTATTGCTTATAATAAACTTAGATTTGAAATCATTAATTATGCAAATTAGCCTATATAAATATTTCTACATATTTCTAATCTATAAATAGATGTCAATTTTGACAACTTAATTATTATAATTTATTTAATTTTAAATGCATCTTTCAACAAACTGTACTGTAATTAAAGATTGTTAGGCACCCTTCTTAGTCGGAAATATTTTTGTGTATGTTTTGCATGAGTTGATCTATTTTTGTATGATTTTTTATATTAATTTTGTGTGAGTTTTCATTATTAAATTGTAACACATACGCATGTTAAACGCCTGTTTATAACTATTCATAACATAGAAAAAAAAACAACATTTTTGACTGGTCCTTTGGCGAAGGCTATCATTAAGCTAAGATTTGAACTTACTAATTATGCAAGTTAGGTCTCACATCTATTCAGAATCCTTAAATGATATTGTATGATTCTATTTTAAGACAGTCATTTTCCTCTATTTTACTCTGCAGAATAGTATATTAAATAGTTGAAACATATAAAGTAAAACTTTTCAGAGCTTTTCAGAACGATTTATAGCAGGAAGACTTGTTATATGTATGTTTTATTTTCTAGTACAACATGCCAGATTTTCCCTTGTACATGTCCCTTCTATTTATAAATAAGGTCCTAAATGGTAAAATCTGTAAAAAAATTTACTATCCAATGTGGTGCATTCTCTTTTACAAACATTATTATACACTAATATATATAACACTTCAAAATATCTGTGGGCAACACCTTTGCATGTTTTATGGAATTCTTTCTTAGTATAAAGGCAAAGTCATATAAACAGGCCATTTTATTTTTGAACAATGTTGCTCATCGTCTTATCCTTTGACTTAGGAGACGAAAATTGTACATTTATTAAGCTCAAACTGGAACAGGAAATTAGAGTTTATAGACTGAAGCTAACAACTTGTTATATGAAGCAGTAAATCCGCCTTGTGTTTTCTTACTTATTTAAATCTTTGCCAAATGCCTACAACATGTTACATTTAGCCACAATGTGGGCTGCCTAATACAGTTTTCTACTATAAGAATACACGATTCATTCTATCAGAAAACAAGTCTTAGCTGATGTCAAGTTTAATGATAGGATTGTTGTATCAAGATAACATAAAAATTATATTTATTTTATTTATATTTATTATATTATATCACAAGCACAATTGCAGAATTAAAATAAACAATTTTGGGCTACTGTATTTCAACCAAATCTCATCTCTGCAATATCGGCAACATGCATTACACTTTACATCACAGTTTAAGGACAAATGTACAACTGAGTTATAACCAGTGGTGGACAGGCAGTTCCGTGTGCTCAATAATAGCAATATTGACTTCCTGCCCAGCATTGGACTTAAAACCCACAGTCCCTACGTACTCGGAATGCTCCACATTAAACGAATAGACAAATCTTTTGCTGGACATTTAAAATTCACGTGATTTATGGGAATCAAACATTTCTGGTGGCCTCTGTGATATGCTTGGACAGACTGTCAGTATATTAAATAAATAAAAATATAATAAATGCATCATGCATGAACCGTAATGTTGATGTGACTCCATATAGGTGATACCAGATACTGATTTTAGTTACTAATCTCAGTTGTTGAGTACATTATGGAACACCAGGTATGCCAGTACTTCGTAAATCAATTACAAGGCTTTCATTTATTAACAAGGAACATTTTCACCTCATTTGCAAACTTTAATTTTGTGAAGCATATGTCAGATAATTTGCTAGTGAATCTTCTTTGTGCTAATGCATGTACAGTATAACTTGACCTAGTTTGGTTAGTATATTTAGGTTAGCGTTAGAGTAATTAACATTTTACTTTGTAAAACATGTTTTGAGAAGGATAATTCCATTATATTTAGTACAAATTATAATTACAGGCAGCATGTTTAAGAGTCATACAGTACTTTTTAATGTTTTCAAATAAGTCCCTACATAATCAAGTGACCAAAGTCGCTTGGATATATACGTTTAATTATTTTTAAAATGCTTTTGCTCAGAAATGTCACCTTCAGAAAATTCTTTAATCATAACCCCCACAAAGACATTTAATCTACATTAATGTACTAATCAAATCTTCTTTTTAACTTCCACTTGTATCTGTTGACCTTATGAATCAGATTTCTTTCTGAAGAATGTTTACTTTAGGTTTGAATGAAGCAATTGTATTTTCTTAAATCCAAATGAAAGGCCCAAGGAAGAACAACAGATGTGTTCTCTGGCTGGGCCCATACAATTATGGTAAGTTAATAGTACCATGAACTGAAAACATTAAATATTAGACATCTGAAGAAAAGTACTGTTTTATCACATCACCTTGGTCATATAATTTTATTATCCATCGCTTTGCTTTATTTCACTTGATTACAATATAAAAATTAGACATCACAATTGAAACATTATTACAAAAGAACATTTATTTTAGATCTGAACAGACATTTTATTATAGAAGAAATGATTATAACTTATATGGCTCAAATTATCATGAGAAGTAGAAAAATATTCAATTTCATGAGCTATAACTGGTACTTGTCAACAACATACTTATTTTATTTGATAAGAATGTGACTCAGAATAAAAATAGAGCAATTGAAAAAATATATTCATTTTACCTCTTAAATAAGATTCATTTATATTCATTAGGGCTATCATGCATACATTTAATTTCAAATCTTGCCATAGTGATAGTCTTCAATAAAATCATGGTCTAAACTGATTTAATCACTAAGTTATAAGCAGTACTATACTCCTCTTATTAGCGGGTTTCTTATCAACTTTATATACTAAACCCAATGATAAAAAATTCCAGAAATTAAAAAATCGCAAAATATTGAAAAATAGATCGGGTCATATAAAACTTGAATCAACTTGTATCAGACTAAGAGAGGTGTCTATTTAACTTTTAAAATTGTTCGGGGTTTTTTAATATGGCTTTAAAAAAATCTGATAAACTTTTAAAGTCTATTTTTAGATTCTCATTAAGGTATATGAATATTCATGTTGGCTAATTTGCATAATAATTTCAAAGCTAAGGAACGATATAAAATTTATTCTTTAATTTAGTGGCTAGACATATGCAGACTTCTAGCCTAATTATGCATTAAGACTGAATTAACAAGATTTAGACAAAAATAATTTAAAAAAAACACACATAAAAAAATGACAAATGAACAAATCATATGAAACATAGACCAACATGATTGTGTTAGACAAGTAAAGTAAATTATATTACTTTTGAACCTTTTGAATTTGTTTGAATATTGCTTTTAAATAAAAAAGAATCTAACCGGCTTTTGGAAAATAGAGTTTATTTAAGGTTCTCATTAAGATATATGAATATTCATGTTGGCTTATATGCATAATTAATTATTTCAAATCTAAGTTCAGTGACAGCCTCCACTTAAGGAATGATACAAAATTATTCTTCAATGTTATGGTTAGTTATGGGCAGACTTCTAGCTAAATTATACATTAAGATTGAATGAGCAAAATTTGGACGAAAACAAATAAAAAATCATTAAAAATCACAAAATGAATCAAATCATATGAAACTTAGACGAACATGTTTGAGACAAGTAGGGGTATGTATATAACTTTTGAAAGAAAGGGAGAGGAGTTAGGTACACATCACGGAACGGTCTATTGTCTGAGAGTACCGACGCCCACTTTTGGGGGCATTCTAGTATGCGCTCCTTTAGAGGCTCAGACCCATGACCTCCAGAGTGAGAGACGGACATACAGACTACTATAAACCGTAATTTCAGGAGAAATAAGAAAAGAAATGGATTGGTCATTATTCTTTGTCAGGTCAATGTTTTGTTATATAGTTATCGATGCGATCTATTTGATTTTTGCAAGGATATGTTAAATAGGGTCAACCAAATCAGTGATATTAAAGCTCTACGACAGACAATAGAAATATGCCAACTGTTTTAACATTATCTGTTACATAAAATGTAATATCACATCGTGGATGCCGTTCCTTTGAAAGACTTCTCTGTGATATAAAACATACTGTTTTCTATTGTCCCCACACTGTAAACCAGTCTATATGTGTGGGATGACACAGACAGAAGTCAGGAGTATGTTAGCATCCGTCTAAAACACGTGGCTTCAAACTCCAGAACAATATTTTTATGGATTTATTTTTTCCTTTAATGATATTGTATTGTAAGGTTGGCTAAAACAAGATTTGTGACATATTCGGCCGTAATCATCTGCGTTATAAACAAACGTCCGAGACATTGGTTTCTTATGACACATATAGATCAGCATGGCTATATATGTATACATGTATGATGGCTGTTATATAAGTAAGTGGAATGTTTCACTACAACCGATTTTATGGAAATGTTTGGACCAAATATGAATTAGATAATATTGACTCAATATGTACATAACACCTAAAGTTTACTGATCATGACCGTTTTAAACGGAAAATATCTGTATTCTTAGTTACCCATACAATGCATGTTGCCTATAACCGTTTGTCTTAGTAATGACTGGTCCATTTCAAGTCAAAACAACACTGCTTGCTTGCAAATGGCATCAAATTACCAAACGCTCAAATAACGTCATGACGACATTACCATTAAATATTGTTGTTGGGACAGTTTCCATTGCTGCAATATCACATTTTTATCTATCAGCTGCTTGGCATATTTTGACTAGAGGGTGTCGTTCGCGGTTATTGTAATGCGCGCAATAATAAAACTGTCTGAATTTAAATTCCCAAAAATTCCCAAAACAAAACGTTAGAAATGATTAATAAGTCAACAACATCGATTTCGTGCAGTATTTCATTTGCATGAGCAGTTTCGAAACGGACGAACATGAGTGAATTATGATTCCCGCGAAAGACGGCTGGGGAGAGTAAAGGGGTCAGTTTCGGACACAATAAGAGGCAATGTGAAAATAGACCGGCTAATAACTGTGCGACCAGTTTCAGAAGACTCAAGAGTATCCGGTCTAACACTTTATCTTGGCATGTTCACAGTGTCTCTTCTTTTCTGCCCAGAAGGATAGCCAGAGAAACCGGTGTGTGACCTGTTCAACCGAATTCCTTGTGTCAATTAGAGCTGCAGGAAGAACGTTTTTGAGACAAGATTCTTACCGTGGATGAAACGTATACATGGATCCTGAAACGAGCGTTTGGAAAACCCCAGAATCTGGAGATTGGCCTGCTTGGCTTCCAACTACTGGTGCACCCACCATCTCCTAATTTAGCCCCATGGAATTTGGAATTTTCCCCGAATACTACTTGTAATACTTGTCTTTGTAGACGGAAATTTGACAGTCTCCAGGATCTTCGCCGTGCGACTAGAGTCGCAATTCGATCATTGAACAGCCAGTGGTGTGGTACAAAGACACTTTCACCATGTGGGTATCAAGGCACAAGAACTGTTTTAACATTGCTGGCGATAACGTCGAAAAGTTGCGACACTCGCTTTGTGTGAAATGACTTTGACGTTACATGTTTTTGTGTAGTATTGACATTTCGTAACGTATTTCAGTACAAATTATACAATGTATAGTATCTATGTTATATCGTGTATTTCATTTCCAATTTCAATTCTTTTTATTGGTAGTTTGAAAATTAATTAATTGAGTGGTTTGTTTTTATGACAAAGTTCCTCGAATTTATCGAACAACCCTTGTATACTCAATAACGGGCTATAAAGAAACATTTTCTATTTTTCAGAGACTACAAGATCCAAAGATTTAATATTTGGTATACATTGTCCTAGCGTGGACCTTTATCAAGATTGTTCTGTCACATAAGGAATGTAACATCATCGATGCCCTCACGCGAGTCTGAAATAGAACAGTGAAGTTGTTCCAAAATACAATCTAACAAGCGTTTATAGAATCTGAAGTGTTAAAAATCGATCACATTAGACTTTATCTGATGCCAGAAACAAAAGATGACATGGCCAGGAGTTTCGTTATCTCTATCGGGGCCAAAATTTATATAGACAATGGAAAGGTCCAAAGTGCACAAAACGAGTGGTATTAATATTTCATACATATTACCAATGTTTAATTTGTTTAAAGAGATTTGTTTTTCGGCATAATAAAATAAATATCACATTCTACACAAGGTAATAGTAGTAACGTCAACCAGCATTTGTCGACTTCAGCTTACGCATAAGTTGATATTTAATACCACCCTGACAGAATATTTCCCGGTTGATTTTTAATATCCACGGACAGAGAATATTTCAAAGTTTTCTCCATAAGTTGCGCCTTGGGTAATATTCAAGTTCTTTGGTTGACAATATAAACTATCACCCTGGTAGCGATATGTAATAGATATAAAATTAATTTAATTCACAATGATAGATAACATGTATTTATTATATATAAGTTGCAATACGCAACATCTTTTGATATCTCATAAAATATTTTCTTTCTTTGTTTTGCTTAATTAATAGTGTGCGCCAAAGAAGATTTTTAAAGAACTTCAGTCGAAGATACACGGCGAAGGGCAGTAGAGTTATGATCGTACTATGAACAAAATATAAGAGGGCAGTTGAGAGATACATCGCTGTAATTTTTTTACAGGACGCTGTCTGAAAATGAGATCCGTAGTCTTAGCGAAAGCTCATTCTGCAACAACTCTTTTATCCGGGACATGTAAGTTATATAAAACGTCAATGCTTGTCGAGTGTTGATTCTTGTTGAATTTGGGATTATTGTTGTATTTAGGATTAGTGTTGTATTTGAGATAAGTGTTGTATTTGGGGTTAGCCTTGTATTTGGGATTATTGTTGTATTTAGGATTAGTGTTGTATTGGAGATAAGTATTGCATTTAAGATAAGTGTTGCATTTCGCATTAGTGTTGTAATTGGGGTAAGCGTTGTATTTGGGATAAGTGTTGTATTTGGGGTTAGCCTTGTATTTGGGGTTAGTGTTGTATTTAGGATTATTGTTGTATTGGAATTAGTGTAGTGTTTAGGATTAGTGTTGTATTTGGGATAAGTGTTGTATTTGGGAAAAGTGTAGTATTTGGGATAAGCGTTGTATTTGGGGTAAGCGTTGTATTGGGGATTTGTGTTGTATTTGGGGATTAGTGTTGTATTTGGGGATAAGTGTTGTATCGGGTAAGCGTTATATTTAGGATTAGTGTTGTATTTGGGATTAGTGTTGTATTTGGGATAAGTGTTGTATTTGGGGTAAGCGTTGTATTTGGGGTAAGCGTTGTATTGGGGATTTGTGTTGTATTTGTGGATTAGTGTTTTATTTGGGAATAAGTGTTTTATTGGAGATTAGTGTTGTATTTGGGATCAAATGTTCATACAAATACACTATATCAATATATCCTAGTGCTGTTCCCTAACAATGACATTAACGCGGTTGATCGAAAAATATTTGATGTCCCCTCACTTTACCACTTCGGAAAAATATCTAAGACCATAGAAGAGAAACTTTAAACAATAGAATGCACTACACTACAATAGAACTATGCTTTTAGTCCGCTTTATGAAAGTCCCAAAACCTTGTACCGAGTCAATGATAGCTTCATAGATAATAAAAATGTAGTATTTCTAAACGGCTTTTACAATCAAGGTAAAGATGACCATTCTCCTGTAATTTATACATGTACACCATTTTGCAAGTTCTATGCGGTACAAATGTATTTTTGAAAGCTATTTTTATGACAAACGTATGTTTTCTTGCAGATTTCAATATGTTTCTTGCTTGAAACTGATATACACCATTTAAGTTGATTTTCTTCGGAGTTAATATTAAGGAATAACAACATAAAAGTGCATTTTTCTTTGGGTGTGTAAAATTGTTAGTTATTGTGCTTCTGTGTCTTAAATTAACAGCTTATTTGCATGCCAGTTTAATCTGAAACGTCTTGTTGAAGCGATATAGTATTATTGTTGTTTTTACTATATTCTCACACTGGCCGTTACCATCAGGCACGACATAAAGCACTTTGTATAAAATAACCGTAATCTCAATGTTGTAAACTGTTCAAAAGGAAATTATGTTTTTCTTTTCTAAAAATGCTCGCACTCAATTTTCGACAAAATGCCTTTTTTCAAGAGTCAAACACAAACAGTTGGCATGACGTTTATTTAATTATATTGACGTCGCGTCCGTGTTTTCTAATATGGCGGCGCCCATGCACATTTGCAAATATGTAAAAGAGCAATAGTTTGTGTTGTGAGTCCGATTGTGAGCACTTGGCCTAATAATAGAAACACACAACATAAAAAGAAAGAATTGCTTACAAATTGCGGAGTTGTCCATTTGACTTTCTTGCAAAAATCGTTTTACATGAACTACACATCGGTAGTTATTATCTGTTACTTATTTGCTACTATACTGACTGAAGATGGTGCTATCTCAATTACAGATACCTGGATAATAACTTCATTACAGAACTACCACCTGCAGCATTTTGTGACCTGGAAAACTTACAAACAATGTGAGTACATCTCAATGTGTGTATGGGGTCACGCTTTGTTTTGTCTTTTGTATTGACTTACTTGCATAAACACTTACATGGAAAAGCCTTTATAACATATTTTAGTCATGCCTAACATGTCTTTGTTAATTAAAAAGTTTATTTTACCTTTATGCATAATCAAACCATGCACATTCAAATAGTTAAATTAATAAGACACCAACGGAAACGTTTTATCATTTTAGTTAAACTATTAATCGGCCCTGTAAGGTTGGACATTCTGATAGAATGTGGCGCGATGATTCTATTGACTCACACGTTATGCAAGTCGGGTCTTCTGCAAGCTTTCACTTGTGCAAGTTGTCAGCTGAAATGGTCCGTATGTCCACAAGTCTTGCCATGTGAGTTTTCTTTCCGGAAGGTTTCACCTTGTCCACTTCCAGTGTTGACCAATTAAGACTTCTTTTGCCGACCTTGCCTCCTCCTCTTGTCTCATAATCTCTTGCTGCATCGAACATTTTCGGTCGTGGTTCGTCGTTTCCGTTCAACATTGCTAAAACCTTCTACCTAAACCTTCACGACCTAGGTTCGTTGACCATACAATGTGTTTGTGCCTCGGACTACTGTCAGCATCCTTCATTGCCTGCCTTACTGACTATATTCTTCTTGTTCAGACTTGAATGTCTGTGCAGTTGATCTCTCACTTGACTTATCTTTGCAACATTGAACTCTTCAGAAATTGTTAAATGGCTTTAAAACCCAATATTTGTAAACGAAGGTGGTAGATCTAGCTATCTTCTTTGGTGCTTGCTATTAGACTGGCAAATCTTCTCCATTATGCTGATTAGTATATCACTCACCATCCATGACCAGACATGTCTTGGTAGCCAGCTGTGCTGGTATATCTAAGACATAAACTTCCCTGCTAGATCACACTTGTCTATGTTCCACAAACCCTATTAAGCTGATATTTGAACTCTTTCTTGGCGGCTTCTGTCCATGAGAGATTGATACAACCATTTTCCGAGACACCTGACAGTGTTATTGATAAAGGATGGAATCACATCTCCCTGTACAGTCAATTTGAATCGTTCTTTCCTTTTCTAACAACCAGATACCATTACTTTGCTGGTTTAGACTGCATCCTTGACCACGACAATGTCCTTTCAATGGACTTCAGGATCCATCTGTTTGAAGTTGGGTTTCTGTAGTGACTGTCATGTCGTCCATATATCCACGTTTTGAAAATAGGCGAATACCTGTGTCCGTCTTTGGGCCTCGTGACCTTTCTCTGCCGCCACGATGACAATATTCATGCCCATCACAAACAGAATGACAGTCTGTATCTTCATCTGCAGTTGCAACCATTCTGTTGTAAATCTTTTGCAACAGAACCTAGGGTGAATACTACTGAAGTAACTCAGTATCAACTTTGTTGCATGATCTGGGATTAGGTAGTGATGCAGAGCTTGGTCAATCGTTGTAGGATCGGGCCATAGGCATAGCCCAAAACTAGCCGTCCTACTGTTAGGTTGTTATGGATATTCCTCACTTTAATAGCACAGCGACACTGAACTGGCATTCATTCGTTTTCAACATGTTATAGCAAAGCAACATTGAACTGGCATTCATTCGTTTTCAACATGTTATAGCAAAGCAACACTGAATTGGCACTCATTCGTTTTCAACATGTTATAGCACAGCAACATTGAACTGGCATTCATTCGTTTTCAACATGTTATAGCACAGCAACATTGAACTGGCATTCATTCGTTTTCAACATGTTATAGCAAAGCAACACTGAATTGGCACTCATTCGTTTTCAACATGTTATATCAAAGCGACACCAAACTGGCATTAAATCGTTTTCAATATGTTATAGCAAAGCGACACCAAACTGGCATTAAATCGTTTTCAACATGTTATAGCAAAGCGACACCAAACTGGCATTAAATCGTTTTCAATATGTTATAGCAAAGCGACACTAAACTGGCATTCAATCGTTTTCAACATGTTATAGCAAAGCGACACCAAACTGGCATTAAATCGTTTTCAACATGTTATAGCACAGCGACACTAAACTGGCATTCATTTGTTTTCAACATGTTATAGCAAAGCGACACTAAACTGGCATTCAATTGTTTTCAACATGTTATAGCAAAGCGACACCAAACTGGCATTCAATCGTTTTCAACATGTTATAGCAAAGCGACACTAAACTGGCATTCAATCGTTTTCAACATGTTATAGCAAAGCGACACTAAACTGGCATTAAATCGTTTTCGACATGTTATAGCAAAGCGACACCAAACTGGCATTAAATCGTTTTCAACATGTTATAGCAAAGCGACACCAAACTGACATTTAATCGTTTTCAACATGTTATAGCAAAGCGACACTAAAATGGCATTCGTTCGTTTTCGACATGTTATAGCACAGAAACACTGGAATGGCATTCAATTGTTTTCGACAATATAATCGTAAACATTCAAAGATTGTTCGGTTTTATATAAAACGTTTGCACGGAAATTTTCGAGGTTTACACTTTGTAAACTGTTTATAATTTAGGGAAAGGCAGCTAATATGCACGAATGCCATTTTAATGTAACCATTTAATATCGTTAGGTGAAGTGCTATTTATGGGCTTAAATAAAGGGATCGATCCAGCGGGGGTGGAGTGGGGGGTGGTGAATGCATTCCCTCACCAACCAGGTAAATGAGTAGAGTTGTAAAAACATATACAAGTTAGCTTTAAATATAATATATATATATATATATATATATATATATATATATATATATATATATATATATATATATATATATATATATATATATAGAGAGAGAGAGCGAGAGAGAGAGAGAGAGAGAGAGAGAGAGAGTATTAGCGCGCGACGACAGCAGGTGCGTTTTAGCGAGCGAGAGACGAGCCGCGCGAGCGCGAGCTCGCGCTCGCGCGCGGCGAGAGCGCGTGGTTAGCGCGCGCGCACCGCGCTCTCAGAGCAGAGAGGCCGCGAGCGGCGTGCGTTTCGAGCTCGAGCCCCCCCGCGCGCGAGGCGAGAGCGCGCGCTCCGAGCGCGCGATCGATGCAGAGAGTATTTATATTAGTATATTTTAAGCGATGAGTGGTTAAACAGCGATTACCATGACATATGTAATCCGAATAGGAGATTTTTTTCTGAATTCTTAAGATCCCTTTTTCAGTAATTTCGAGAATTTCCTAGCAAAGTCAAACATTAACATTAATTTCTAAGTGAAATGATCACTTTACGAATTGTCTGAAAACTTAAAATTAAACGAATTTTCTGGTTAAGAGTTTGTCTGTAGCATTCGGGTTGATTTTGAAAACAATAACAATGCACAACTTGCATTTTTCCAACAAATATAATGGCATAAAAAAGATTTAAGATTGCAAGCAGAGCTTACCATTTAAATTTCAAGATCGATTGGACGCACCAGCTGCATTTATGTTTGCCAAAAAGTAAACTTAATAAAACATGGCAAATCGACCTCAATATATATGCTGCCATTTTGGGGCAGTGAAAAGTGGACATGATGCAAGCTATCATTGAGACATTCGACATTAGCGAAATAACATTTTGCCTATTTGTTGCCTATGTTTTTGTGGAAAATAGGTACACTTACCATCGGAATCAGCTGATAGTGGCGTCTTTCATTTTTAAAACCAATGTTTTCAATGTCTGTAACCATACATTTCACTATGAGCTAGCATCGCGCTTGACATTTGCGAGAATTATTAGAACTTACTGATATGTCGGACTTGTTTACATGTGATACATCGCTATTATCTATTATTCTATTACATTATGCTACCACTACGAAGTTGCTTAAATCAGATATGGGCGCATTTGTTAAGATCGCTGATATTTGCTTTTAATTGACCCATTTACGTGCTTAAGATGTCATATTTTTTCATGTTTATATTTGGACTCTTTGCCAAGAGAAAAATGATAAATATACATTTATCTTCACCCATTATTGGCGACGCACTGGAGCCGCCTAAATATGGAATGCTGAAAAATATTGCACATGCGAGCGGATGTCTTCGGACATTCTCGTTCTAGCTAGAGAATGATCGAGGGAAAATGGACAAGGCGTTCCGAATTCCGGAAGTTTCGCGATTTACACATTCCCAACGTACGGGTTCTATTTCGGTAAATGACGTTCTTTTTATATATAATTATAGCGAGTATGCAGTATTATTATTATATGTAAAGTTGTTCTTTGTATTAATATGTTTATAAATCTTACGAAAATTATTGGTTATTCGTTTAAAATTTACTATTTTCTCTATTTCTAAATATAGATCAATAGCGCATGTAGTGGTACGTTATGAAAAATATCAATTTTACTCATACACAGATGACAATCGTGGAATAGTTTAGTGGTTATGGACTTGTTAATCAGTTTCTGGCGACGTTATAAAAATGCATTTGCGAGCGGATCTCCTCGGCTATTCTCGTTCTCGCTAGAGAATAGGCGAGTAAAAATGGGCGAGGTGATCCGAATTTCGGAAGTTCCGCGATTTACACGTTCTCAACATACGGGTCCTTTTTCGGTAATTGGTGTTCGTTTAATATTTATATTTATTTGTATTTATTCTTTGGTTGTAACTTTCATGCAGTTGAGGTATTTTTACTTTTTAAATTTCTAAACATTTATTTACATCTGACAGTTATATGAAGACATGTTTGTCCCTTTTTAGGATTGTACATATAAGTAGCCTTATATACCAACATTAAATTATTCCAGTGATTTTAATGTTTACTTAATAATTTAAATCAGTCATCTCTAAATTTCTAATAAATATTAATTTTCATTGTTGCGTCGCCCTTTGATGCTTTGCATCAATGTTTTTCTTGTTTTAATACAGGTATGTTAGTGTGTTTTGTTGTTGCCATAAATCCCATTTATTTTTTTACCCAGCAAGGTATCTTATAACAACCTGAAGACAATTTCAGCGGACAGTTTTCGAAACACACCAAATGTCAAATATTTGTAAGTACATCAATGTCACACATTATTAAAAGAAAACCTTTATTTTATAATTATCATGAAGGAGAAAAAGAAAAAAAAAAGAAGAAGATGATGATTATTATTATGACAATGATGATGATGACGATGATGATGATGACGATGATGATTAAGATGGTGGTAATGATGGTGGTTATGTGGAGATGAAGATGTCATGGTGACGACGACGATGAAGATATTGATGTTGCAGTTGTTGCTGTGATGGGTGCTGCTGCTGATAACGACAATGATGCGGTATTTATTTTATTACAGCTATTTAGACAATAACAAAATTGAAGACGTGGTAGAACATATGTTCAGCAATCTACCCAACCTCGTGTATATGTAAGTACTTTTATAATGTTGAATACAAGTACGTGAGACACTGTCAAGCAGCAATTTCTTTAAAGTAAGACGCTAAATAAATGTCTCATATATTTTGCTCCAATGTTGCATCTTAATAATACATGTCAATTAAAATATAAAAAGTTAAAAAAAAACACAACAACAACAAAACATTATTATGTTTTCGTATTTACATATTTTTAAAAAAAATATTTTTAATTTTTACTCCAGATACCTTATCTTCTTTCTCCAAAATAGTCAATTAGTCACACATGAAGCACATGTGCTTAGGGCACTTCCATTGGTCAGTAACGCCCAATGCCCTCCCCTTTCCTGATACCAGTGCAGCCTGAGGCTGTGTCCAGCCGGTTAGACCCACCCCCACTACCTTCTCCCAACCTATTTTACCACTACCTTCTCCCAACCCAATAACCTACCGCTGTGATCACAATCTACAGCCATTCGACGAGTGTGAAGCCAGAAAAAAACACATTCCAATGCTTTTTAAAGGCATTTTGTCACTCTTAACGAGACAATTACACACCATCAAAATACAGCGCAAATAGCAATTGTGTTCTTTCTTCAGTCTGCTTCGATCATTGCCTTGTAGTTAGAAGATAATTTCATCAAAGTGTATACATGAGTTGCCATTTGAATCGTCCGCAAATATACCAATCGGAACACCTCAGATAATTCACGAATCATCTCTCGGATGTATGTAGGTAGTCGGATCGCCTCAGCCATTTCCCTAAATGGGACTGCTTTTGCGACAAACGTCAAAACAAAGATGGCAGCTCCGATGACAGCTCATTACAGTATGAAGCTTGTAAAAGTTTGTAGCGGCTTCAGTTTTAAATCATCCAAGTTTAATTTACCAATTGCAGCAGACATGCAGCTGTCAAGCGATGCCATTGTTCATGTTTTGTGCGAACTACATTTTAGGAAAGTTCTTCTTCCGACTTTCGGCGAACAAAACGATCGTGATTTCAATAAGTATCATTGCACCAGATACATCCGGGGAATGATTGCCCCGAGGACGGAATTACCCGAGGAGTTCCGATTGCAAATAATTTTTTATACGGAATTTACCCTTCCTCAGGTAATGACTGACAGGACCCTTTAGCCAATGAGGTAACGGGATTTCCCCGCGTGTTCGCAATGGTTAGCCCAACGGATTGACAGGTTAGACAGTTGTTAAGGAGGCGGTGGATAGTTCGTTACAAATAATGAATGAATGTTCCAAAACACAGCTATTGAACTAAGAGGTTTTCACTTGTCAGACAACTGTTACGTCGCATAGATCGCTTGTATCTTTATTAACCAATAAAGACTGTATACTTTCGCTGACAAATTAAGCAGTTGTAAGTGTTTTCTGGAGACTGACTCTTACAAATGAAATAGAATCATCTCTCATCTATCGCAATTAGACTAACAGAGCGAAAACATGAGACTTAGGTCTATTGAGCCTCCTGCATAACAACGGTGAAAACAAAGGTGATCTGCAACCTTTGTTAAGCTCTATTGGAGTGTGATTTTAAAAGGGAAAAATTAACAAATAAGACAGACTCGTGCAGCGTCTATAAAACTGAATGATTTAGCAATCCTCGCATTAGAGTTGAAGAGAAAAAGTTATGTATATTTTTAAGATTAATGAGTGTCCGTTTATAGTCAAAAGCAAGTTTACATCAAATTTTTCGTAAAGTATGATCTTTTTCGTCGATATGTTTTGCGTAGACTTATAGAACTATTTATAGATCATAGAACGATAGAACTATTTAGTGTCACCATCACTTTTATTTTCTTTAGAAAATGTAGAAAATAATATTATAATTATTATTATTATAATAGTAATATAATTATAACAATATTAATAAACTTCTTGCTTAGTATCGCATTTTTTCCTCAAAGAAATAACTCCAGTATAATCTGATCTTATGGTTAACAAAATACATAAATATTTTGCCTGAGGTAAGATTTTGTGACTTAATTTCGCAAAATACAGCAATCAATGTTATCTGGAAGATTCTTTATAGACTTTATATTGACTTTATAGTTTATATGCTAGAACTCGTAGCATATTTAAGCACGTTAAATACATTTACATGTATACCAATTTCGCCCGAATTCCCATTGAATACATGGTGTGACAAACAAAGCTGTATTGATTTGGCATGTTCTATGCAAAGCATTAGATGTTAGATCAAGCAAATATCAGAGAAAAATGTTAACTATTTTTTTTCTTAAAGACCGTAAACCAGAATGTTGGCAGAATAAAATATAACTAAGCATTTCCTAATTGGAGCTGTTTTCCTCTAGACAAATCATTGTAGTTACTGGATAACAACAATACATTATTGAATTAAGTTTCCAAGCAAAGCCTTTTAAAGACTAGACCGAAATGAAACAAATTTTGTACACAACATCAGATTAGCATTGTGTTCCAGTGCAAGCTTTATTTGAAGTTTATACAAAACAAATATTTATCGAAATTGCTGCCCTTGGCCGAAACAAATATTTATCGAAATTGCTGCCCTTGGCCGAGCGATTGGAGTCGCCGATTAGTAATACTTCATCACCTCACCGCATGGGTTCGAGTCCCGGTGGGGAAGAGAACTTTTATTGTGTCTGACTAGGTGACATACTTCGTCGGCGGCGGAGCCTAACTTTGTCACCGTAGGTCCAAATGACTCCAAACTTAGTATGCATGTTTCTGGCAATAAATCGAAGTGCAGCGCACAAGAACCGTAACTCTACCTTGTTCCGTTTTTGAATTATTCCCCTTTGATTGATTTTTAGAGCATTTCTTGTCCGGAGTGTAACTTTGTCACCGTAGGACCAAATGACTCCAAACTTGGTATGCATGTTTCTGGCAATGACTCAAAGTGCAGTGCACAAGAACTGTAACTCTACCTTCTTCTGTT
Source organism: Sinonovacula constricta (assembly GCA_007844125.1). NCBI lineage: Eukaryota > Metazoa > Mollusca > Bivalvia > Cardiida > Solecurtidae > Sinonovacula > Sinonovacula constricta. Next base: position 37,261,277 of record CM017559.1, read on the forward strand.
TTTAGTTATTCCCCTTTGATTGATTTTTATAGAGCATTTCTTGTCCGGAGCCTAACTTTGTCACCGTAGGTCCAAATGTCTCCAAACTTGGTATGCATGTTTCTGGCGATGACTCAAAGTGCAGCGCACAAGAACTGTATCTCTACCTTTTTCCGTTTTGAATTATTCCCCTTTGATTGATTGTTTTAGATTTAGAGCAATTCTTGTCTGGAATGTAACTTTGTCAGCGTAGGTCCAAATGACTCCAAACTTGGTATGCATGTTTCTGGCAATGACTCAAAGTGCAGTGCACAAGAACGGTAACTCTACCTTCTTCCGTTTTTTAGTTATTCCCCTTTGAATGATTTTTAGTGCATTTCTTGCGAAGGGCATAACTTGTTGTGCATGTTTTTTGCAATGAGACAATTAAAAGGTTATTTTATATGTGAATTTTGTGCAAATACATTGCTAATATCTGTACAAGAAAAAACTAATTAACATTTTTTATGTCGACTAACAAAATTTTCGTCAGGCGACACATCCTTCTCGCGGATGTCTAGTGTTAGTAAGTCTTCAAGCGGTGCAACGGTAGTTCTACCCAGACAGTTTTCTGGAGTATTCTCGGCGGCAACAAAATAAACTAAATTATAAGAATTATTAAGTATCCCACCCCTACTTAGAGCCGTTAGTGTGCTAATGACAACTGCAAAAGAAACACAACAACAATTGAAAACTTAAAAACGTTAGTACCTATAGACACAATTACGTACTAACAAATACACAATTTATTGTAAATGGGATTTGTAAATAATACTTGGAAGTGAAATCAATGTACTTGTAATCGACCAAAATGTTTCGTCCTCTGAACGATACTGACCATCAGATAAAGGCACATGACTTAACGTAGATATTATATGCTCTTTAGTGTCGCCATCAGTTTTCATTTCTTTAGTCCGAGTATAATAAAAGATTTAAAGAAAGCAGGTATCTCAGAAATTTAATGGCTGACTCAATGGACATTTTGAGCTGCCCGTAAATGATGGGAAATTTTTACGTCACCTCCAGTTTCTTTATGTATACTAGCAGGTGCCCGCTGAGAGTTAATTAATTTATTTAGGAGGTAAACAATAGATTTATAACGGACGCAATAAAAGGGTAGGGTGCGTCTACTACTTCTGACCATAGTGGTATCAGGGAAGGGGTTGGAGTGATTTGGTTCTTGCTGACCAATGCTGCACCATGTGTGACTAATTGTTTTTATTTACGATCTCCCCTACCCATATGGCATTCCTGTATATAATACACAAACTATATGTTCCAGATGTGACCTTACAGTAATGATTTTATCTTGGGGGTTGGGGAGCAGAAGAGGGGTCGGGGCTAGGATGTCTAAGGAACACCATTTACAATGCCTATAAATCGCATGTACATGTACGAGCAGCAGATCGAAAGTAGAATTTGTCATATTTCCTTATTGAATTAAGTTTAACCTATACTAACATACATATGTATCTGTTAACAATGAAGAGTAGTGATCTCCCAGGGCTAACGTACAGTATTCACAGCATGGAATATTGTCTTTCAGAACGATGGTTAACAACCGGATTAAAAGAGTTGCTTCAGAAGCTTTTTTGAATGCACCACTTTTAACTGAAATGTGAGTATCATTACCTAAACGTCATGCGTGGGATTGACAAAATTAACCAATGATTTTTAAACCTCTCAATGTTTCGTCCTTAATCATCCATATCAATAGATGTGTTTGACTTGACCATGTTTCTATCAAGTATTTGTTTCCAACAGATCAGACACCTGATCTGTACATTTAACACAAGAACAGATATTATTTCACGCAAACAATCGCATGGTTTAGAATCGGATATATTTCAACTTAATTTAAATTGCTATTAATAGGTCAGCACTGATTCCTCACTTATTGGAGACAATCTATCGGTCCAGACAATACCATAACGTGTAACATCTATCGGTCCAGACAATACCATAACGTGTAACATCTATCGGTCCAGTCAATACCATAACGTGTAACATCTATCGGTCCAGACAATACCATAACGTGTAACATCTATCGGTCCAGACAATACCATAACGTGTAACATCTATCGGTCCAGACAATACCATAACGTGTAACATCTATCGGTCCAGACAATACCATAACGTGTAACATCTATCGGTCCGGACAATACCATAACGTGTAACATCTATCGGTCCAGACAATACCATAACGTGTAACATCTATCGGTCCAGACAATACCATAACGTGTAACATCTATCGGTCCAGACAATACCATAACGTGTAACATCTATCGGTCCAGACAATACCATAACGTGTAACATCTATCGGTCCAGACAATACCATAACGTGTAACATCTATCGGTCCGGACAATACCATAACGTGTAACATCTATCGGTCCAGACAATACCATAACGTTTAACATCTATCGGTCCAGACAATACCATAACGTGTAACATCTATCGGTCCAGACAATACCATAACGTGTAACATCTATCGGTCCAGACAATACCATAACGTGTAACATCTATCGGTCCAGACAATACCATAACGTGTAACATCTATCGGTCCGGACAATACCATTACGTGTAACATCTATCGGTCCAGACAATACCATAACGTGTAACATCTATCGGTCCAGACAATACCATAACGTGTAACATCTATCGGTCCAGACAATACCATAACGTGTAACATCTATCGGTCCAGACAATACCATAACGTGTAACATCTATCGGTCCGGACAATACCATAACGTGTAACATCTATCGGTCCAGACAATACCATAACGTGTAACATCTATCGGTCCAGACAATACCATAACGTGTAACATCTATCGGTCCAGACAATACCATAACGTGTAACATCTATCGGTCCAGACAATACCATAACGTGTAACATCTATCGGTCCAGACAATACCATAACGTGTAACATCTATCGGTCCGGACAATACCATAACGTGTTACATCTATCGGTCCAGACAATACCATAACGTGTAACCTAGAACGACAACATAGAAGACGGTCTTTTTTAATTGTCTTGTTGGTATTGCTTACCAGTTAGTCCTGTGCCTTAACAAATGTCAGTGTCTATGGCATAAGGACTTGAACGACACCCTAATAAAAAAAGATGAATGTTGTTCTATCAATTAAATGCAGTTACCATTGCATTTCTTACGAACATTAAATTAAAGGTGTTAACAAACAAATAGTTGCATTGCTGTACATATCTCTCCACCAAATGCTACAAATGTGTCTTCGTCCTGAGGACGGAGTTAGATCAGAGGTTCTGATTTGAAATATAAAATTACAAAACTTATCCTATTCCCAATAAGCGGAACTAACAAAGTGTTGCTACACCAATTTAGTTATTTTACACGTGTTCATGGTACAAATATGGATTCTATGTGGGCAGAATAACATTTAAGAATTTCTGCGTACAGGCAGCTACGCGCAAGCTTACACATATTTCGGATTGTGGATATGTGGAATAATATGACTTGGATAATAAAATGTTCATAGTTGATTTTTTTATATGGCGATTACGACAAAGCCGTCTAAATATTTATGTTGAACTTATTTAGTGTTTAAACAAACAGCAACCAGGACATATCTGGTGGGTTATCCCATTGCATGAAGTCTGTACACGTGTGTGTTGTTTTTTTTTACAAAAGTGAAAATTGTTAAATCAAAATAAATAATAGATCAAACTTTCACCTCTAATTACCGATTCTTGATTGGCATGTTATTAACTCAGTAGTACGTTTTCGAGTCAACTCTCATTTCTGTGTGTATCCTATGGTAACAATGTACTCTCCAAGAGTCTACGTTTAACTTGTGAAACGTTCGTTTATGTTACTATCGGTTATGTTGATATCGACTCAGACCTTTTTAAATGTTCGAATCTGGAACTGTTATGTCAGACGTTTTCGATAAAAAGTATTGCAATAACATCGTTGAAATTCTTCGATGAAGGGTTATCTTTATGAGTGGATTCCTGATTTACCCATGTGAGCGATCAAAGCAGGTGAATTTGTTCATTGTCTCAACGTTTCTCCAAGGGCTTAATGAAAATGAAAGACTTTGGAACTCTTCGGCAAGCTGCCTCAGCACATTCTGCCTGCATCGTTTTGACGAATTTATGTGTAGATAAAAAAGTTTTAATTGCATCTAGATTGATATTAATTAAACACCGTTGGGTTAAGAGAAGGTAATTGTGTGTTATACTTAACGAGTATCTGTTTTGCATTGATAACAGTTAATAAAACATACCTGTATGTCTTTTACAAAGACAACGGACTGAGTTTTTTAATCTGTTATAACACAATAACATTATCATAACAAGTCTGATTAAACTTTGTTTTGTGGATTATTAACAACACGCGTGTTATGATATACAAAATTGCAAACTTTATTACGAGTGGAAATATGCGATATGTAAACAGTGTAACATTTATTATTGTCATCTTTGATTGATTGGCACAATCTTTTATCTTATATGAAAGTAATATAGTTACTTACTAGTTAAAATTTTGGTGAAGAAACATTACTGTGATAAACAAACTAAAAGTTTTAATCCACACCGCCGCGTATCTTTAAAAATACCTTTCTTGTTATTGTTTTAATCCTTTATATACATTTTATGAAACAATTTCTTTATTTCTTTTAGATACCTTTCTGGTAACAAGATTGAAGAACTACCAGATCGAGCCTTTAGTAATTTGGACACCTTAGAATACGTGTACGTTCTCATTTCATTGTTGACTTTCTGCTGATACTTAATCACATGACGCAGTAATGTTATCAGAAGTTTGATTTATTTGTCCAGGTCTTTCCCCTACAGTAATATTTGTATTAACTTAACATACCATTGTGTCGGTAGAGAATGGCGACATTCAACTGGCACTCATTTTTTTTTCCACAATGTAATCGTCAAGCCTCGTCTAGCCTCAGATATTTTACGGTCTTGTATAAACAAAAGGACGGATATCGCAGACTTATTTGATTGGTTTGTAAACCTTTAGCCGTTCACAGAGACACGCGCCGTGCATGATTGCCAGTTAAATGTTGCCAAATAATACTTCTGATTCTTAAAACTTCCTGGTCTTGAGGTATCAAACTCGTATCAATGAAAGTTGTATAGATACTCCCTGGCCTTGAGGTACCAAACTCGTAGCAATGAAAGTTGTATAGATACTCCCTGGTCTTGAGGTACCAAACTCGTAGCAATGAAAGTTGTACAGATACTCCCTGGCCTTGAGGTATCAAACTCGTAGCAATGAAAGTTGTATAGATACTCCCTGGCCGTGAGGTACCAAACTCGTAGCAATGAAAGTTGTATAGATACTCCCTGGCCTTGAGGTACCAAACCCGTAGCAATGAAAGTTGTACAGATACTCCCTGGCCTTGAGGTATCAAACTCGTATCAATGAAAGGTGTATAGATATTTCCTGGCCTTGAGGTATCAAACTCGTAGCAATAAAAGTTGTATAGATACTTCCTGGCCTTGAGGTACCAAACTCGTATCAATGAAAGTTGTACAGATACTCCCTGGCCTTAAGGTACAGACTCGTATCAATGAAAGTTGTATAGATACTTCCTGGCCTTGAGGTACCAAACTCGTATCAATGAAAGTTGTGCAGAAACTCCCTGGCCTTGAGGTACCAAACTCGTATCAATGAAAGTTGTATAGATACTCCCTGGCCTTGAGGTATCAAACTCGTATCAATGGAAGTTGTACAGATACTCCCTGGCCTTGAGGTACCAAACTCGGAGCAATGAAAGTTGTTTAGATACTCCCTGGCCTTGAGGTACCAAACTCGTATCAATGAAAGTTGTATAGATACTCCCTGGTCTTGAGGTATCAAACTCGTAGCAATGAAAGTTCTACAGATACTTCCTGGCCTTGAGGTATCAAACTCGTAGCAATGAAAGTTGTATAGATACTCCCTGGTCTTGAGGTACCAAACTCGTATCAATGAAAGTTGTATAGATACTTCCTGGCCTTGAGGTACCAAACTCGTATCAATGAAAGTTGTACAGATACTCCCTTGCCTTGAGGTATCAAACTCGTAGCAATGAAAGTTGTTTAGATACTCCCTGGTCTTGAGGTACCAAACTCGTATCAATGAAAGTTGTTTAGATACTCCCTGGCCTTGAGGTACCAAACTCGTATCAATGAAAGTTGTATAGATACGCCCTTGCCTTGAGGTACCAAACTCGTATCAATGAAAGTTGTATAGATACTCCCTGGCCTTGAGGTACCAAACGCGTAGCAATGAAAGTTGTACAGATACTCCCTGGCCTTGAGGTACCAAACTCGTATCAATGAAAGTTGTATAGATACTCCCTTGCCTTGAGGTACCAAACTCGTATCAATGAAAGTTGTATAGATACTTCCTGGCCTTGAGGTACCAAACTCGTATCAATGAAAGTTGTACAGATACTCCCTTGCCTTGAGGTATCAAACTCGTAGCAATGAAAGTTGTTTAGATACTCCCTGGTCTTGAGGTACCAAACTCGTATCAATGAAAGTTGTTTAGATACTCCCTGGCCTTGAGGTACCAAACTCGTATCAATGAAAGTTGTATAGATACGCCCTTGCCTTGAGGTACCAAACTCGTATCAATGAAAGTTGTATAGATACTCCCTGGCCTTGAGGTACCAAACGCGTAGCAATGAAAGTTGTACAGATACTCCCTGGCCTTGAGGTACCAAACTCGTATCAATGAAAGTTGTATAGATACTCCCTTGCCTTGAGGTACCAAACTCGTAGCAATGAAAGTTGTACAGATACTCCCTGGCCTTGAGGTATCAAACTCGTAGCAATGAAAGTTGTAAAGATACTCCCTGGCCTTGAGGTACCAAACTCCTAGCAATGAAAGTTGTATAGATACTCCCTGGTCTTAAGGTATCAAACTCGTAGCAATGAAAGTTGTATAGATACTCCCTGGTCTTGAGGTATCAAACTCATAGCAATGAACGTTGTATAGATACTCCCTTGCCTTGAGGTATCAAACTCGTAGCATTGAAAGTTGTACAGATACTTCCTGGCCTTGAGGTACCAAACTCGTAGCAATGAAAGTTGTATAGATACTCCCTTGCCTTGAGGTACCAAACTCGTAGCAATGAAAGTTGTACAGATACTAACTTGCCTTGAGGTACCAAACTCGTAGCCATGAAAGTTGTTTAGATACTCCCTTGCCTTGAGGTATCAAACTCGTAGCAATGAAAGTTGTACAGTTACTCCCTTGCCTTGAGGTATCAAACTCGTAGCAATGAAAGTTGTATAGATACTCCCTGGTCTTAAGGTATCAAACTCGTAGCAATGAAAGTTGTATAGATACTCCCTGGTCTTGAGGTATCAAACTCATAGCAATGAACGTTGTATAGATACTCCCTTGCCTTGAGGTATCAAACTCGTAGCATTGAAAGTTGTACAGATACTTCCTGGCCTTGAGGTACCAAACTCGTAGCAATGAAAGTTGTATAGATACTCCCTTGCCTTGAGGTACCAAACTCGTAGCAATGAAAGTTGTACAGATACTAACTTGCCTTGAGGTACCAAACTCGTAGCCATGAAAGTTGTTTAGATACTCCCTTGCCTTGAGGTATCAAACTCGTAGCAATGAAAGTTGTACAGTTACTCCCTTGCCTTGAGGTATCAAACTCGTAGCAATGAAAGTTGTACAGATACTCCCTGGTCTTGAGGTACCAAACTCGTAGCCATGAAAGTTGTATAGATACTCCCTGGCCTTGAGGTATCAAACTCGTAGCAATGAAAGTTGTACAGATACTCCCTTGCCTTGAGGTACCAAACTCGTAGCAATGAAAGTTGTACAGATACTCCGTGGCCTTGAAGTACCAAATTCGTAGCAATGAAAGTTGTTTAGATACTTCCTGGCCTTGAGGTACCAAACTCGTATCAATGAAAGTTGTATAGATACTCCCTGGCCTTGAGGTACCAAACTCGTAGCAATGAAAGTTGTACAGATACTCCCTGGCCTTGAGGTACCAAACTCGTATCAATGAAAGTTGTATAGATACTCCCTTGCCTTGAGGTACCAAACTCGTAGCAATGAAAGTTGTACAGATACTGCCTGGCCTTGAGGTATCAAACTCGTAGCAATGAAAGTTGTATAGATACTCCCTTGCCTTGAGGTACCAAACTCGTAGCAATGAAAGTTGTATAGATACTCCCTGGTCTTGAGGTATCAAACTCGTAGCAATGAAAGTTGTATAGATACTCCCTGGTCTTGAGGTATCAAACTCGTAGCAATGAAAGTTGTACAGATACTTCCTGGCCTTGAGGTACCAAACTCGTAGCAATGAAAGTTGTACAGATACTTCCTGGCCTTGAGGTACCAAACTCGTAGCAATGAAAGTTGTATAGATACTCTCTTGCCTTGAGGTACCAAACTCGTAGCAATGAAAGTTGTACAGATACTCCCTGGCATTGAGGTACCAAACTCGTAGCCATGAAAGTTGTTTAGATACTCCCTTGCCTTCAGGTATCAAACTCGTAGCAATGAAAGTTGTACAGATACTCCCTGGTCTTGAGGTACCAAACTCGTAGCCATGAAAGTTGTATAGATACTCCCTGGCCTTGAGGTACCAAACTCGTAGCCATGAAAGTTGTACAGATACTCCCTTGCCTTGAGGTACCAAACTCGTAGCAATGAAAGTTGTACAGATACTCCCTGGCCTTGAAGTACAAAATTCGTAGCAATGAATGTTTTTTAGATACTTCCTGGCCTTGAGGTACCAAACTCGTAGCAATGAAAGTTGTTTAGATACGTCCTGGCCTTGAGGTACCAAACTCGTAGCAATGGAAGTTGTACAGATACTCCCTTGCCTTGAGGTACCAAACTCGTAGCAATGAAAGTTGTTTAGATACTCCCTTGCCTTGAGGTACCAAACTCGTAGCAATGGTACTCCCTGACCTTGAAGTACCAAATTCGTAGCAATGAAAGTTGTTTAGATACTTCCTGGCCTTGAGGTACGAAACACGTAGCAATAAAAGTTGTTCAGATACTTCCTGGCCTTGAGGTACCAAACTCGTAGCAATTAAAGTTGTTTAGATACTCCCTTGCCTTGAGGTATCAAACTCGTAGCAATGAAAGTTGTACAGATACTCCCTTGCCTTGAGGTACCAAACTCGTAGCAATGAAAGTTGTACAGATACTCCCTGGCCTTGAGGTACCAAACTCGTATCCATGAAAGTTGTTTAGATACTCCCTGGTCTTGAGGTATCAAACTCGTAGCCATGAAAGTTGTTTAGATACTCCCTGGTCTTGAGGTATCAAACTCGTAGCAATGAAAGTTGTACAGATACTTCCTGGCCTTGAGGTATCAAACTCGTAGCAATGAAAGTTGTTCAGAAAGTCCCTGGTCTTGAGGTACCAAACTCGTATCAATGAAAGTTGTATAGATACTCCCTTGCCTTGAGGTATCAAACTCGTAGCAATGAAAGTTGTACAGATACTCCCTTGCCTTGAGGTATCAAACTCGTAGCAATGAAAGTTGAATAGATACTCCCTGGCCTTGAGGTACCAAACTCGTAGCAATGAAAGTTGTACAGATACTCCATTGCCTTGAGGTACCAAACTCGTATCAATGATACTCCCTGATCTTGAGGAACCAAACTCGTATCCATGATACTGTCTGGCCTTGAGGTACTAAACTCGTATCAATGAAAGTTGTATAGATACTCCCTTGCCTTGAGGTACCAAACTCGTAGCAATGAAAGTTGTACAGATACTGCCTGGCCTTGAGGTATCAAACTCGTAGCAATGAAAGTTGTATAGATACTCCCTGGCCTTGAGGTACCAAACTCGTAGCAATGAAAGTTGTATAGATACTCCCTGGTCTTGAGGTATCAAACTCGTAGCAATGAAAGTTGTATAGATACTCCCTGGTCTTGAGGTATCAAACTCGTAGCAATGAAAGTTGTACAGATACTTCCTGGCCTTGAGGTACCAAACTCGTAGCAATGAAAGTTGTACAGATACTTCCTGGCCTTGAGGTACCAAACTCGTAGCAATGAAAGTTGTATAGATACTCCCTTGCCTTGAGGTACCAAACTCGTAGCAATGAAAGTTGTACAGATACTCCCTGGTCTTGAGGTATCAAACTCGTAGCCATGAAAGTTGTTTAGATACTCCCTGGTCTTGAGGTATCAAACTCGTAGCAATGAAAGTTGTACAGATACTTCCTGGCCTTGAGGTATCAAACTCGTAGCAATATAAGTTGTTCAGAAACTCCCTGGTCTTGAGGTACCAAACTCGTAGCAATGAAAGTTGTTTAGATACTCCCTTGCCTTGAGGTATCAAACTCGTAGCAATGAAAGTTGTACAGATACTCCCTTGCCTTGAGGTACCAAACTCGTAGCAATGAAAGTTGTATAGATTCTCCCTGGCCTTGAGATATCAAACTCGTAGCAATGAAAGTTGTACAGATACTCCCTTGCCTTGAGGTATCAAACTCGTAGCAATGAAAGTTGTACAGATACTCCATTGCCTTGAGGTACCAAACTCGTATCAATGATACTCCCTGACCTTGAGGAACCAAACTCGTATCCATGATACTGTCTGGCCTTGAGGTACCAAACTCGTATCCATGATACTGCCTGGCCTTAAGGTACAAAACTCGTATCAATGATACTGCCTGGCCTTGAGGTACCAAACTCGTATCAGTGATACTGCCTGGCCTTAAGGTACCAACTCGTATCAATGAAAGTTGTTTAGATACTCCCTGGCCTTGAGGTACAAAACTCGTATCCATGATGCTGCCTGGCCTTGAGGTACCAAACTCGTATCAATGATACTGCCTGGCCTTGAGGTACCAAACTCGTATCCATGATACTGCCTGGCCTTGAGGTACCAAACTCGTAGCAATGAAAGTTGTATAGATACTACCTGGCCTTGAGGTACCAAACTCGTATCAATGAAAGTTGTATAGATACTCCCTTGCCTTGAGGTACCAAACTCGTATCAATGAAAGTTGTTTAGATACTCCCTGGCCTTGAGGTACCAAACTCGTAGCAATGATACTCCCTGACCTTGAAGTACCAAATTCGTAGCAATGAAAGTTGTTTAGATACTTCCTGGCCTTGAGGTACTAAACTCGTAGCAATGAAAGTTGTTTAGATACTTCCTAGCCTTGAGGTACCAAACTCGTATCAATGAAAGTTGTTAGATACTCCCTGGCCTTGAGGTACCAAACTCGTAGCAATGAAAGTTGTATAGATACTCCCTGGCCTTGAGGTACCAAACTCGTAGCAATGAAAGTTGTTTAGATACTCCCTTGCCTTGAGGTACCAAACTCGTATCGATGAAAGTTGTATAGATACTCCCTGGTCTTGAGGTACCAAACTCGTATCGATGAAAGTTGTTTAGATACTCTCTTGCCTTGAGGTACCAAACTCGTAGCAATGAAAGTTGTTTAGATACTCCCTTGCCTTGAGGTACCAAACTCGTATCGATGAAAGTTGTATAGATACTCCCTGGTCTTGAGGTACCAAACTCGTATCGATGAAAGTTGTTTAGATACTCCCTTGCCTTGAGGTACCAAACTCGTAGCAATGAAAGTTGTTTAGATACTCCCTGGCCTTGAGGTATCAAACTCGTATCAATGAAAGTTGTTTAGATACTCCCTGGCCTTGAGGTACCAAACTCGTATCGATGAAAGTTATACAGAAACCTTGCTGACGCTCACTCACTAAAATGTGGCCTTGAGGTATCAAACTCGTATCAATGAAAGTTGTTTAGATACTCCCTGGCCTTGAGGTACCAAACTCGTATCGATGAAAGTTATACAGAAACCTTGCTGATGCTCACTCACTAAAATGTGCACGACACCTTGCCGTTCTGATGTCTTAATATTCTTAAAAACTTAAAGCAATTTTTAATTTGCAATTTTCAACATTGTTTATTTTTATAATGTATGCTTAACAACATCTTACCTTATTTAGTTAATATGTATTTAAGTTATTTGTTTTGTATTTCAGGATACTGTACAATAACACACTTCGTTCTATATCCGAAGACACGTTCTGGGAGACACACAGCTTATCGCAGGTGTAAGTTTAATTAAGTTAAGGTGGTGCGCTAAATTTTGTTCAAATGTTCTTTTCTTTGAGGATGATAGTGGCCGAGTACAATAATATCAAATATACAAACAGTTCTCAACACTCAATAACGCTTTGCTACTCCCCTATAATAAACACAACACTATATCCAGTATCTTAACATGAGTTTGGTTTCTAGGGATGATAAAGAACTTTGTAAAATGAAGCTTGGAAATAAAATGGCCAAGAAAATCTCCAATGTACGATGCAAAAAGGAGTAAGACGCTTTTACATATATAAAATTATTGATCTTAGTCATCATTATTATGAAATAAAATTGTCATTAGTACTGTAAAACATATTTTACGCGGCCCTGGTACAGTAACTGGTTGAGCGTCGGTTTCAGGTAGTGGAGGCTCAGGGGTTCGAACCAGGGCCGCGACATACCAAGGTCGTAAAGAGTTCGTGGCATTGTTCCCTGGCTTAAATTCCAGTTTAGGTTGACGTTTTTGAAGATATCTATTGATTTTTATTATTGTTTTTATTATTGTTTTTGTAATTATTATTATTATTCTATTACAATTGCTAATATTTTTTTTCTTTTGTTGCAGAGACTTAAGATACAACCGCTTGTCGGAGCTTCCATATGGACTGTTCACGAAACAGACCCGCCTGTCTACAATGTAAGCCTGAATAGTATAATCTTTTCTGAAATGAGAGTGCAAAACACAGATTTGCTTTTTATATTGAATGTTATGCACAAGACGCGAAACTATATAAAATCACAACGATTTTCGATAGAAATGGGCAAAAAATAAGCAGTAGTAGAACGGAGTGACATTGTGCCTCTCTCTATAGAAATACGGGCACCGGCTTGGTATAATAAACTATAAATAAACAAAATCGCCAGCAAACGTATGGTTGCTGCTTTCATACTGTCCCTCAAGGGATTTCCGTTCATAAGACATGTCCTACATCATACATCTAAAGAAGTGTTTTATTATGCTCCAATGGTGATAATAATTTTTTTGCCAAAAGCCAAAAGTTGCTATATATATATATATATATATATATATATATATATATATATATATATATATATATATATATATATATATATATATATATATATATTAGGGATGTCAACTGATATCCGGATATCCGTTCGAATCATCAGATATCCGAATCGACTGGTATCCGGATATTCGCTTAAAATGTAAAATTTTAAATATACATATTAAATGTTTTTTAAATATAAAATTAAATGTTTTGACCATTTTGCTAAGTTATCTTTCTGCTGTTATGTCAGTGTGCATTCACGCATACGCAGGTGTAACGGATTATCGACAGGTGGTGACAGGTGGTGACACGCAGTATCGTATATTTGGCTTCACACTTTTAGAAATGTGCTAAAGCATGGTGGTATGTATAATAACATGCTAATTAACCGCCAACGTTTGAAGCTACTGATCCATTTTGCTTAGCGAATACTATCTTTAATTTTGTTGATGAACTTCACAGGTTTAGAAATGTGCTCAAGCTTATGTAAAATAATTTGCCAATTAACAGCAATTGTTTGAAGCTATTACTTATCCATTTTGATTAAGGATTATAATCTTTAATTTCGTTTGTTCGGCTTTATTAAAGAAGAGATAGAGCTACAATTATGTAGACAATTAACAGGTTTGTCGGCAAAGATCAGTTACTCATGTTTAATTAAGTCCGTTTGGATTGTATAAACGAATTGATGAATTTATTATGTTTTCATTCGATCACGGTGATCTTGACTTATTCACATCCACTTCCTTAACAAATCATTAGTTATGCCTTGCAATCTTCAGTCCGATGTTTGGCGACATTTTTTATTAAAACGATGAAGTGCCTATGCCTATGGACATGTTGATTAAATTATTTCCTTTGAAATTACGATGTAATTATGTCAATGGAAACGTTAGTAACCCCGCACACATCCGACCGTAACATAAGAATTTACTAAGATTTATATCCGGATATCCGTTCGGATCGTTCGACGGATATCCGGATACCAAATTTAGTATCCTTTGACATCCCTAATATATATATATATATATATATATATATATATATATATATATATATATATATATATATATATATATATATATATATATATATATATATATATATATATATATATATATATATATATCAGGTTCTAAGATTTTTGCAGTTTTATTGCTTTAAAGTAGCTTACTAATGTATTGCCCGCCAGATTTGAAATCAGTTAATGCGGCCGTGCGATACGACTCTTTTAGCATAACGTAACGTAACATAGTGGTATGGTAATCGCCGGACGTACAGGCTTTAAACACGTCCTCATCCGCGCCGGCTCTGACTTTGACCAGACATCGTTTACTTCAAGAACATGATCCTAGACAAAACGCCATCGCTTATATAAAAAAACAACAGCAGAATCATAAAACGTTTCGAGTAACAGTAGGGTCAACAAGGACTATGGAAGAAGGTGTAAATGTATATGCAGAATATTCATGCAACACATAATCCTGGTGATGGCGCCATTTGCATGATACAATCTAAAATGATTTGATGCCGGTGTGAAAAATACCTACACGAGTTCCATCCATTTCTCTAGGCAAACCATATAGCCCATGAGAAATAATAGCGCTAAGCAAGTGAAAAACTGCCTACTACCCCAAATCAGCCAGGCGCCAAAACAGTCACAAGATGCGCACACGAATATTAGCAGAACATTAAGTTACAGTAATCATACTGCAGCAACAGACAACTTCATGTACGATGACATTAGGAAGGACCAAATAAGAGCAAAACACCACCCATAAAATCTAGCAGCGGTGAAGTGAATGCTATCATTTGTTTCCAAATGGACTTTCAACCGCAGAACACTTTTCATAAAGAAGAAAATGACATGCTATTTAGTGGTGTTTTTTAACTAAAATGGATTTTTTAATATTCTTTCCTTAATATATCCTATATATTGAGAACCAGGTTGCATTTTTAAACTGTGCATACATGTATACTCATAGCTTATGTTATTTTCTCCATTTGTATATTGTCTATAACGCATGCGCTATCTTAATATTAACACCATTGGGCTCCTGTGGTATTCAAACACTATTTGTTGTTTTCCTCCTGCAGACTGTTGACAAACAACCCATGGCATTGTGATTGTAAGATTCAGTGGTTAATACACCACCCAAATGTAGCAGGTATGTAAGGCAGTGAAATTGGTCTGTAGTTTAATTTTGTTGTAATTAAGTACACCACAGCCACACAGTTCTCTATAGTGAAGACTATTTAGGATTTTGCTGGAGTAATACTGTATTATGTTGATGTGTTTCTTCAATTTACTGTACAAGTATAGTACATGTAGTATAAAAAGTGCCAGATTTGAAGCAAATATAACCGAAGATGAAGCACAGTGCTCTTAACAGTCTAAAAGTTGCCAATGCGTTGTTGTTGTAGTTATAAGATCATGTGTAACTACTCGGTTGTATTTTAAAGTCTGCTAGAAAGGTCAAAGGTGTTCTTCGTACCACGTAAACTTCATACTACTTTTACATCAACCAATTTCGGCAGCTTGATGACGAGCGTTAAGTAGGGTCGATTCTCACCTGCAGTGCTGTATATGGTTTTAAGATTGATGATCGTCCAATTTCTCTTCATGGAGCTCCAGCAAAATTTACTTATTGCAAAATCTTTAATCACTTTAAGCAAAGAACTCATTGACTCATCGTAAGGTTTGATTTTCCTTGGGTGTCCGGCGCTCTTGTGCGCAGGTAAATCTAATGTATTTTATTGTTCAATACCCAAATCGGACACCCTTTGATGCTATGCACCAATTCTTTTCTTGTATGTTTTATATCTTAATAAAGGTTCGATAAAATGTGCCACGCCGCCAGACGCGTCCAACGCCACCAACGTCACCCGGTACTTTGCCGAGCATGTCCACTGCGCACACACCAATGATGACACAGGTAAGTTTGTACACTGTCGATTCCTATTCAGATATTGTTTAGTTATCTGTTTCCATTACGCCCTTTCTGTAGACTCGCTTGTATGGACTATTGAAATCAGTTACCTAAACAGCTGCGTACACACTTTCTTACATAGCTGCCTACACAGCTGCCTACACAGCTGACTACATAGTTGTCTACACAGCTGCCTACATAGTTGCCTATACACTTGCCTAAACAGCTATCTAAACAGTAGCCTACACAGCTGCCTACACACTTTCCTACATATTTGCCTACACAGCTGCCTACACGCTTTCTTACACAGTTGCCTATATAGTTGCCTACACAGCTGCCTAAACAGTTGCCTACACAGCTCCCTACACTTAGTTACCTACACAGCTGCCTACACACAGTAACCTACACAGTTGCCAACACAGCTGCCTACACAGCTGCCTACACACAGTTACCTACACAGCTGCCTACACACAGTTACCTACACAGCTGCCTACACACAGTTACCTACACAGCTGCCTACACGCTTTCTTACACAGTTGCCTATATAGTTGCCTACACAGCTGCCTAAACAGTTACCTACACAGCTGCCTACACTTAGTTACCTACACAGCTGCCTACACACAGTTACATACACAGTTGCCAACACAGCTGCCTACACAGTTGCCTACACAGTTGTCTACACAGCTGCCTACACACAGTTACCTACACAGCTGCCAACACAGAATAATTTCTCTGGTGTTTGTTAAACTTCTTTGAGAAATAACACACGGGATGATCAATACCCTCACTATCTGATTGTAACAGAACAGCACCAGCACCGACGTCACTAGCATCAACAGCCAATGAAAATCTTTTACCAAAGTCTGGTGCTAAGAGAATTGGTGCGCTCTTAAGTACAGCTTTTAATTTGTCAAATGCAGTTTGACATTGAAAACTCCATACAAATGATTTACCCTTTTTGAGAAGGTTTGTCAAAGGTTCTGCAATGTCAGAAAAGTTTTTACAAAATTTTCTGTAATAGCCTGCCATACCAAGAAATCGCATCAATTGCTTTTTACATGTAGGCATTGGGAATTTAGAAATAGCCATAACCTTTGCTTCAATAGGTTTTACATGATCCTGTCAAACAACATGTCCTAAAAACATTGGAACGTTGCTGGTGAATTCTTCATGCCAAATGGCGTAACCTTGTATTGGTACAGTCCTTCTGGTGTCACAAATGCAGACAATTCCTTTGCTCGGTCTGTAAGAGGTACTTGCCAGAATCCTTTCAGAAGATCGAACTTAGTAACAAATTTGGCTCTTCCAACTTTGTCAATACAATCATCCATCCTTGGTATGGGATATGAATCCGTCTTTGTGATGATATTGATCTTCCGGTAGTCAGTGCAAAGTCTATATGTTCCATCTGGTTTGGGCACAAGAATACACGGTGAACTGTATTTGCTCTGACTAGGCTCAATAAAGTCATTGTCCAGTAAGAACTTTATTTTTTCTTTTAGATATTGTTGTTTTGATGGATTCATTCTGTATGGATGTTGTTTAACAGCAGCTTCACTTTCAACGATAACATCATGCTGGATTTTATCAGTTCGTGTTGGAATGTCAGGAAACAAGTGTTGGAATTCACAAACAAGTTGTTTCAACTGTGCCTTTTGATCCGGTTCCAGATGTATGAATTTCCCATCAATGTTCCTCAGAATGTCCGAGTTATTCAGTTTAGTGGGACAAGGATCCACTTTGGTTTCAATTTCACTGTCCCTAACTAAATTATTAATGTCTAAATCAGGTGGGACAGAGTGAACAACTGACACAGGATTACTAACATTTTGGCTACTTCTGTCAATGTACAACTTTAACATGTTAACATGGCACATTTGTTTTTGTTTTCGCCTCCCAGGAGTGAGTATTATGTAATTGAGGTCACTGACTTTCTTCTCAACAATGTAAGGCCCAAAGTATCTAGCTTGTAATGGTTTTCCTGGGATTGGCAATAGTGCAAGAACCTGGTCACCTGGTTTGAAAGATCTAGTTTGAGTATTAAAATCATACCTTTCTTTCAGTTTTCTCTGAGCCGCTTTGAGATTTGAACTTGCCAATTCACAAGCTTTTGATAACCTTTCTCGGAAATCAGATACATACTTCAACAAGTTCAATGATGACTCATCATCAGACAGGAACTTCTCCTTAAGTAGTTTTAACGGTCCACGAACAGAGTGACCAAAAACAAGCTCAAATGGACTAAATCTAACAGACTCCTCTATTGACTCCCTAACTGCAAACAAAAGCAATGGGATTCCACATCCCAGCTTTTGTCAGTGTCAAGCAATAAGTACGAATCATGTTTTTCAATGTCTGGTAAAATCTCTCTAAGGCACCTTGACTTTCAGGATAATAAGCAGATGACGAATATTGTTTGATTCCTAGCTCATGCATGACCTGCTGAAATATACCAGACATGAAATTCGAACCTTGGTCTGATTGAACTGACTTAGGGAGGCCAACAAATGTGAAGAATTTTATAAGAGCCTTGACAATCGATTTTGACTAAATATTCCTTAAAGGTATTGCTTCAGGAAAACGTGTCAAGGCACACATGATAGTCAAGAGATACTGATTTTTCTGACTTTGTCTTAGGCAAAGGTCCAAAAACGGTCCTAAACGGTTCCTCAAATGCAGGAATGGGCTGTAACGGAGCTTTGGGAATATTTTGATTTGGTTTACCAACCATTTGACAAGCGTGACAAGAGTTGCAGTACTGAGACACGTCAGACTTTAGACCTGGCCAGAAGAAATGGTTAAGGATCTTATTTTGGGTCTTTCTGATACCTAAATGTCAGGTGATTCATGAGCCAGACTTAAAATTTCTTGTCTATACTGACGGGGAACTACAATCTGATGGTTAACCGCCCAATCATCATCAACTGCAACATCTGGTGGTCTCCATTTTCTCATCAAAACACCATTCCGTACATAATAACCGACCTGCGCACATGAAATCTCATTCTCAGGTAAAACCTTCTCGAACAAGAAATTTCAGGATCACTGTGTTGGTCCTGAACAAGTTGTGACCTTGACCTTTTATCATCAAATTTGTCATTGGATGAATGACCATTAGTTGAAAATGTTGACATATCAGAATGTGACGAACTCACATGTTTAAGGGACGGGTCGTTAGCCTCGTTGTAAATCTGACCTATAAAAGTGTCAGCCAAGTCAACATTAGAAGTGACATTTTTGTCAACGGCGTTTTTAGCCGAACTCTGGATAGCTTTGCTAGCCATAGACCGAGTAGCTGCACAAGAAGGATAAAGATCAGGAATTTCCTGTTCAGCAGGATCAGGACGTTTGTCCATGATAGGTGTGTCAGTTACGAGTGGGTTTATCACGACCTTATCTCCAGCTAAGTCGTTGCCTAGCAACAAATGGACACCCTCAAAAGGTAATGAAGATCTAAGACCGACAGACACTAAACTACTTATTAAAGTAGAAGACAAAACAATGTTATGGAGATGAACAGTTAAAGAACCACACTCTACACCCTGAATAACAACACTTACTTGCTTTTCATCAATGAAGGTCTTTATGTCAGGTTAGATGCAGCGTTTAAACTCTTTAATAAGCATAAGCTGCCGTAATTTTGCATGGTCTTGTTCTATTCCTTTAGATGAACACCATCGGTCAAATAATTGTGTTTTTGTTCTAGCAAACTCAACATGTGTTTGATTAGTTTCTTTTTTACAATTCCTAAATTTTTGTCTATATGCCTCAGGGACCAGTTCGTAGCCTTTAAGGATGTAATCTTTGACAAGATCATAGTTAGAACACTGTTCAATGCTTAACTGTGTGTAGATTTCACGTGCTTTACCTAACAGAAGTAAAGTCCAGTGCTCTTTTGGCCATTTCAAGTTATCTGCAACTTTCTCAAAATGTAAAAAGTATTTGTCAACATCCTTTTCTTGAAATGGAGGAACAAGTCTAATATTCTTTGACACAGCAAATGCCTTATTTTGAAAGAGTGTCTGATCTGCTCTTTCTAGTTTCTTCAATTCTAACTGAAACTGCCTGTCCCTTTCTCTTTCTTCCCGCTCTCTCTCTCTTCGCGTTCTCTTTCTCGTTCTCTCTTCTCGTTCTTTCTTCTCGTTCTCTTTCTCGTTTTCTCTCTTCTCGTTCTCTTTCTCGTTCTCTTTCTCGTTCTCTCTCTTCTCGTTCTATTTTCTTTTTTTCAAACTTTAACCTTTGTAATTCTAGTCGCTCTTCTCTTTCCATTCTTAATTTCTCTAATTGCAATTTTAGTTCTATGTCCTGGTCTGACACACCTTCTATACAAACGACATAAAGTCAGTCGAAAGTATGTTGTCATCAATCAAAGTTTGAATAAGCATGTTGCAAATAGCCTGTTTTCGCATTGATGCTTTAATTCCAGGAACATTATAATGAGCAGCGATGTCGAGCAAATCAGACTTTTGGGCCAAATTTAACTCCTCCTGAGTAGGCGACTTTACAAAATTTTCTAAATTAAATGCCATGGTAGCTTGTTGCTGGTTTGTAGAAATATTTGTTCACAAAAAATTTAAATAAAAAAATACACAAAAATAGCAGAGTTATCCTTTAACGTTTCGAATCCCGGACGAGCCCCCAATTTCTGTTACGACCCGGTGTCGCGCTATATAAGTTTATTTATAAAGTGGCACGTTTACTAAACGACGAAATGGTGTAACAGAAAGAACAAGCCAGAAACAAACTAGTACAATAATGTTTTATTTTAAAAACAAAAATATGGCGTAATAAAACTATAACAAATAAATGAAACAAAATTTCAGAAGGCAAAATAAATATTAGCTTACAGTTTGTCCCTTTAGGAGGTGTCCCTTTAACAACGCAACAAATAATCCAGCGTCAAATGATCCTGAAGAGTTTTCGGTAGAATGTTCTCGTAGATAAGCACAGTTGAAATAATCCAATAATCCAAAGGTAGAACTACACAGGAATGTTAATTATATAATCCAAATTCAACACTTTAATATTTATGTCACTGTAAGTCCACGTAAGTTTTAACACAGACAGATTTAAGATAGAAGTTGCAAGTATTTCCAAATTATATGTCCAATCTCTAAAGTAAACTTTTTATTCAAACTTTCCAAACTTAACTTTTTATCGGCAAACACGCCCTTATATATACCCAAAATAATTTCCAGAACATTCACGTACCCACAACATTTTCGAAGGCCAGTTAAAAATAGACCAGTTAAAAATAAACAATTGAACTTTCTAGCATGATCCTTTTCTTCTAGTAGATACGCGAATGCTACGTCATCAAAACCACAACGGTAAACAACCCTTAACCTGACTAGCGTAACCTTAAACGCTGGTGTACTATTGTACATAACACCTACTCAGCTGCTTACATAGTTGCCTACTAAGCTGCCTACACAGCTGCCTATACAGCTGCCTACACAGTTGCCTACACATTTGCCTGTACAGTTGCATACTCAGCTGCCTACACATTTGCCTACACATTTGCCTACATAGTTGCCTACTTAGGTGCCTACTTAGCTGCCTACACAGCTGCCTACTCAGCTGCATACACAGCTGCCTACACAGCTGCCTACATAGCTGCCTACACAGCTGCCTACATAGCTGCCTACACAGCTGCCTATACAGCTGCCTACACAGCTGCCTACATAGTTGTCTACTCAGCTGCCTTCACAACTGCCTACAAAGCTGCCTACTCAGCTGCCTACAAAGCTGCCTATACAGCTGCCTACACAGCTGCCTACACAGTTGCCTACACAGTTGCATACTCAGCTGCCTACACATTTGCCTACACAGTTGCATACACATTTGCCTACACAGCTGCATACAGAGTTGCCTACTTAGCTGCCTACACAGCTGTCTACACCCTTTCCTACAGACTTTCCCACACAGCTGCCTATGCTGTTGCCTACACACTTTGCATATTTTCCTACTCGGCTGCTTGCACAGTTGCATACAAAGTTGCATACTCAGCTGCCTACACAGTTGCCTACACATTTGCCTATACAGTTGCATATTCAGCTGCCTACACAGTTGCGTACACATTTGCCTACACAGTTGCCTAATTAGCGGCCTACACAGTTGCCTACACAGCTGCCTACACGATATTCTACTGACTTTCCTTCACATTTGCCTACACAATTGCCTACACAGCTGTCTACACAGTTGCCTACTCAACCGTCTACACAGTTGCCTACTTAGCCGTCTACACAGTTGCCTACTTAGCTGCCTACACAGCTGTCTACACAAATTGCTACATATTTTCCTACACAGTTGCCTACTCAGCAGTCTACACAGTTGCATACTCAGCAGCCTACACAGTTGCGTACTCAGCAGTCTACACAGTTGCCTATTTAGCTGCCTAAATAATTGCCTACACAGTTGTCTACACAATTTGCTACATATTTTCCTACACAGTTGCCTACTAAGCAGTCTACACAGTTGCCTACTCAGCAGCCTACACAGTTGCGTACTCAGCTGCCTACACAAATGCATACACAGTTGCGTACTCAGCTGCCTACTCAGCTGCCTACACAGCAGCCTATTCAGCTGCCTACTCAGCAGCCTACACAGTTGCGTACTCAGTTGCCTACACAAATGCATACACAGTTGCCTACTCAGCTGCCTAGACATTTGCCTACACAGCTGCCTACTCAGTTGCATACACAGCTGCCTACACAGTTGCCTACACAGCTGCATACACAGCTGCCTAAACAGTTGCATACACATGATTTATTTATAAAATGGTACGTTTACTAAACGACGAAATGGTGTAACAGAAAGAACAAGCCAGCAACAAACTAGTACAATAATGTTTTATTTTAATGAACAATTAAATCTATGGCGTAATAAAACAATAACAAATAAATGAGACAAAATTTCAGAAAGCAAAATAAAGGTTAGCTTACAGTTTGTCCCTTTAGGAGGTGTCCCTTTGATGGTCCAATTAATAATCCAACGTCGGATAATTCTGAAAAGTTACTGGTAGAATGTCCTCGTAGATAAGCACAGCTGAAATAATCCAAAGGTAGAACAATACGCGTACGTAATTAATAATTCCAAATCCGACACTTCAATATTTATATCACTGTAGAATATAGTTAGTCCACGTAAGTTCCAACACAGAAAGATTTAATATAGAAGCTGCAAGTATTTCCAAACTATATGTCCAAACTCTATGTCCAAACTTCCTTTAAATCGGCAAACACGCCGTTATATATATCAAAAGAATTTCTTGAACATTCACGAAACCCACAGTGTTCTCCAGAAGCACCGGCGGCTGGCGGTATCGCCTGATACTTAAGAAATGAGCGCCGGCTACTTTCTCAAAAAAAAAACAAACAAATAATTTTCACCGAAAAAAAAAACGGCTTCGCAGAAACCGAAAATACATCGACAAAAGTATCGACGAAACACTTCTCGGATGTTATTGTTTTACTGCGCATCCGTTTGCGCAGGTCGGATGCAGACAGTACGTATGGTTTCCAAATGATGCCGAAATTCATAAACTGAGCATTCGTCTTTCTTCGACATTTTCCGCCAAACTGGTAATGACAAAGTCGTGTGTATCCGTGAAAAATGCATATACAGTAGGCCTAAGCTATAAATAGATGTTTTGTCTGCATTCTTCGCAAAATTTACGTATATTAGCGTCTGAAATGCCACCAAAAAGGAAATAAAAAATGAAAATCAAACAAATCAGAGAAAAATGTCAGATTTTTGGACGAACGGTAATATGTACACTTCGATATTGAATGATTGCATGCAGGTTATTTTCAGAATTACTTCAATGAAATTATATTTTATAAAAATAACCGTCATATCTATGCCGGCCATAACCCACCCATCCAGCAATACTGAAAATTTGAAATCGATCTTTTCCTGAAAATAAGTAACTAAACTTTGTCCCCACTTTTAAAAAAAACAAATTACAGTCAAACTTGTGTTAGCGGTCACGTGTTAAGAGCGGTCACCTTGCCTTAAGCGGTCAGTTTAGGTCCTCCCAAGCAATTTGTTCTTTAATTGTCGTCTAATCAACGGTCACGTGCCTTCTGCGGCTAGCGGTCAGCTTGATTGGACAAACCCTTCTTTAAGTGACTCCTAACTAACGGTCAGTCAGCATGTGTCAATCGTCAGGTGTGATCACATAATGAATGTGTGAACGTTAATCCGCCTGCTCCCCACCCACTTGTCAATATTATCACACTATCTGTCCCGATCTCCCAATCAAGATAGATTCGTAGATATCATCCAGCTTGTAATCGGAGCACAATAAAGAGTCTCAGTCAATATCTATTCAGCATATATCGTAGTGGAACGGGTAGCAGAAGCGTTAATTTATGAGAGTTAATTTATGCATAGATCAACTCCACGCACCGAATTTACTTGACTAGATGTTCATACAGTTGTAGCAGTTTTTGTTATTGCTTATACAAACCCTGTTTAAACGATATTAAATATAATTTAATTTTTCAACTGACACACTACGTGCTGTTTTAGTTAAAAATAGTTTAAAACATGCACCATCCGGAACTTGAATTGTCCGAACATAATTACACTTTTCGGAGATTTGTGACACTTCAATTTGACGAAGATTTTGGTACCCTCAGTATACATTTCATGTGAAACATTTAAAATTGTATGTTTTTACTGTAAGTGACCAAACTACTTATACTGGAGCAATATTTTCTTTTATTTAGTGAGGCACTTCTGATATTCTGAGTCATTTGTTGACATTCCAAAAGCGTTTACGTTGTTGTTTTACATATCTATTCGAACAGTACTTTGTAGTTGACCTACTATGTACGCAATACTTTTTATAAAGAAACATGCTTATATAAATAGGTTAACAATCAATAATATCATATTTTGTGTTAAGCAGCCAACTTGTCTTCAGCGGCCAATTTTAGACTGTCCCTTGGGTGGCTGCCTTATACAAGTTTGTCTGTAATTTGATGATTTTTGAAAGTTAAGAATGATACTGTATTATTGAAGAAACATATACTTGGAGCAGAGAGTGTAGACCCCCAAATATATCACTTTTATTTCAAAAGTTGCTTAAAAACTTGCAGTATTTTACAATCAAATCAGGGTTATAAAACCTATTTAATATCCAACCATCATCTTACTTTGCAGTATGATGTTATAGAATTCAGAGTTATAGTTACATGAGTTGACCAGGTTGTAACTGCGAACTTTGGTTTCTGATTTTATTTGTAATCACTTATACATTCTGCAAAATGGTCCTTTGAAGTGGTCAAATTCCAATTTGAATTTACAAAACTAAAACTTGTAATTAAAACTTGTCATTTAATTTCCAGGGTCGGATTCTGAATGGAGTTGAGTTTGATGACTCTGATTTTTAAACTGTCATTTAATAAAAGTGATAAATTTTGAACAATGGTTTTGCTTTTGTATAAAAATGAAGCTTTTAAAAGACAACAAAATAGCTTTAAAATGCACCAAAATGCACCATTCTGCATCGTTAAAACAAAAGAATTTCAGGGGAAGCCCACTGGCCCCCCTAGCAGGAGGGGAAACCCTTCCCGCACCCTCCCCCTCGCCGCGAACCTGGCCGCTTCGCGGCTTGACATATGATAATGCAGCCTGCTACTTTAAAAAAATAGCCTGCTACTTTTTATTTTCTGGAGAACACTGAACCCAGAACATTCTCGAAACCGAGTTAAAAATAAACAAATGAACTTTCTAGCATGATCCCTTTTCTTTATATCAGTTTCGCGAATGCTACGTCATCAATACCACAACGGTAAACAACCCCTTAACCTGACTAGCGTACCCTTAAACGCTGGGGTACTACTGTACATAACAATACACAACTGCCTACACAGTTGCCTACACCGCTGCCTAAAACTTTCCTACTGACTTTCCTTCGCATTTGTCTTAACAGTTCCCTACTCAATTGCCTACACAGCTGCCAACACAGTTTCCTACAGACTTCCCTACACAGCTACCAACACAATTTCCTACAGACTTCCCTACACAGCTGCCAACACAATTTCCTACAGACTTCCCTACACAGCTGCCAACACAATTTCCTACAGACTTTCCTACACAGCTGCCAACACAATTTCCTACAGACTTCCCTACACAGCTACCAACACAATTTCCTACAGACTTCCCTACACAGCTGCCAACACAATTTCCTACAGACTTCCCTACACAGCTACCAACACAATTTCCTACAGACTTTTCTACACAGCTGCCAACACAATTTCCTACAGACTTTCCTACACAGCTACCAACACAATTTCCTACAGACTTCCTCCACAGCTGCTAACACAATTTCCTACAGACTTTCCTACACAGCTACCAACACAATTTCCTACAGACTTTCCTGCACAGCTACCAACACAATTTCCTACAGACTTTCCTACACAGCTGCCAACACAATTTCCTACAGACTTTCCTACACAGCTGCCAACACAATTTCCTACAGACTTTCCTACACAGCTGCCAACACAATTTCCTACAGACTTTCCTACACAGCTGCCAACACAATTTCCTACAGACTTTCCTACACAGCTACCAACACAATTTCCTACAGACTTTCCTACACAGCTGCCAACACAATTTCCTACAGACTTCCCTACACAGCTACCAACACAATTTCCTACAGACTTTCCTACACAGCTGCCAACACAATTTTCTACAGACTTCCCTACACAGCTACCAACACAATTTCCTACAGACTTTCCTACACAGCTACCAACACAATTTCCTACAGACTTTCCTACACAGCTGCCAACACAATTTCCTACAGACTTTCCTACACAGCTACCAACACAATTTCCTACAGACTTTCCTACACAGCTACCAACACAATTTCCTACAGACTTTCCTACACAGCTACCAACACAATTTCCTACAGACTTTCCTACACAGCTGCCAACACAATTTCCTACAGACTTTCCTACACAGCTGCCAACACAATTTCCTACAAACTTTTCTACACAGCTACCAACACAATTTCCTACAGACTTTCCTACACAGCTGCCAACACAATTTCCTACAGACCCTCCTACACAGCTACCAACACAATTTCCTACAGTTTTCCTACACAGCTGCTAACACAGTTTCCTACAGACTTCCCTACACAGCTACCAACACAATTTCCTACAGACTTTCCTACACAGCTACCAACACAATTTCCTACAGACTTTCCTACACAGCTACCAACACAATTTCCTACAGACTTTCCTACACAGCTGCCAACACAATTTCCTACAGACTTTCCTACACAGCTACCAACACAGTATCCTGCCATCTGTCCTACACATTTGCCTTTACAGTTGCCTACTCTGTTTCCTCCACATTTTCCTACACAACTGCCTAGACATCAATCAACAGTCACTTACAAAGCTGCCTACACAACTTCCTCCATGGTCGATTACAAAACTGTCTACATAGCTATCTACACAGTCGCTTACACAGCTGTCAACACTAACACATTTGTCTACGCAGTCACATGGAAATCTGCATACACAGCTGCCAACACAATTGCTTACACAGCTGTTTACACAGTCACTTACAAAGCTGCATACACAGTTGCCAACAAGGTCGCTTACAAAGCTGTTTACACAGTCGTTTAAACAGCTGTCTACAAGGTCGTTTACACAGCTGTCTACATAGTTGTCTACACAGCTGTCTACATAGTCGTTTACACAGCTGTCTACAAAGTCGTTTACACAGCTGTCTACATAGTCGTTTACACAGCCGTCTACATAATCGTTTACACAGCTATCTACATAATCGTTTACACAGCTGTCCGCATAGTCGCTTACAAAGCTGCTTGCACAATTTTCTACACATATGCCTATACAGATGCCTACACAGATGCCGGCACAATTTTCTACACAGTTGCCTACAGACTTTCCTACGCAGTTGCCTACACATTTTTCTACAGACTTCCCTTCACAGTTTCCGACATACTTTGCTATATATTTTTAGTTGCCTACACAGTTTCCTACACAGTTGTCTACACACTTTCCTACAGACATTCCTACACAGCTGCCTACACACGTTCCTACAGACATTCCTACACAGTTGCCTACACAGGTGCCTACATACTTTCCAATACAGTTGCCTACACAGCTACCTACAAACGTTCCTACAGACATTCCTACACAGTTGCCTACACAGGTGCCTACATACTTTCCAATACAGTTGCCTACACAGCTACCTACAAACGTTCCTACAGAAATTCCTACACAGCTGCCTACACAGTTTTCTTCCGACTTTCCCACACAGTTGCCCACTCAGCTGCCTACACAGTTGCCTACACAGCTACCTACAAACTTTCCTACTGACTTTCCCACACATTTGCCTTCACAATTGCCTACACTACTGCCTACACACTTTCCTACAGACTTCCCTACACAGCTGCCTACACGGTTTTCTACCGACTTTCCCACACATTTGTCTACTCAGTTGCCTACACAATTTCCAACACACTTTCCCTCCCATTTTCTCACAAAGTTGCCAACACCATTTCTTACAGATTATCCTACACTGCTGCCTACACTTTCATACAGACTTCCCTACACAGCTTCCTACACAGTTTCCTACCATCTGTCCTACACATTTGCCTTTACATCTGCCTACACAGATTCCTACACATTTTCCTACCCATTTTCCGACACAGCTGCTAACAAAGTCGCTATCACAGCTGTTTACACAGTCGCTTACAAAGCAGCATACATAGCTGTCAACAAAGTCGCCGACACAGCTGTTTTTCACACTCGCTTACAAGCTTACAAAGCTGCATACACAGCTGCCAATACAGTCGCTTACATAGCTGTCTACACAGTCGTTTACACAGCTGCCAACACAGTCGCTTTCATAGCTGTCTACACAGTCGTTTACACAGCTGTTAACACAGTCGCTTACAAAGATTCATAGACAGCTACCAATACAGTCGCTATCACAGCTGCCTACACAGTCGTTTACACAGCTGTTTACACAGCTGTCATTGTCAAGCAAAAGGGTGGGTATACAATGGCTTTATCGAGACCAGAACACCTGGAGCGAAATTGACAAGAACACGATGACATGTATAAAAGAAACAGATCCAGCTTCATGGTTATTTTAAAAGATTTCCCTATAAACTCTTAAACCCCTGTCACCGCTGTGCAAACAAAGCGGTAAGCATCACAATAAACTGTTGATAGATCAATCACACATCAGGCAGACTTCAATACTTTTCAAGTTATACTCGTGTCATTTTTTTTAATAAAGAGATATGAATAAAGTAGGGCCATCCAGATTTATGGTTCTTTGTAACATAATTACTATCAAAAAAGCACATTTTAAATTATAGCGCAGCTTAATACTTCAATTTTGACTTTTGCCCTTACAAGTGAAATACCTTTTAAAAACAATCGAGATTCAGTGTGCCCAATCCCCCCTGCATTTTATTTCAATAAGCTTTATCGATCGTTGAAGCAACAACTATGCATCTCAAAGACGTTTAGAGTTTTTATGCTCTGAACATCCTTTCACAAAAAGGGAGATAATTTAAAATGGAACTATTCATAGTTATGGTTCTTAGTTATGATCTGTAACTGCAAGAAACGCTCTATCGTTGTGCAAAGAGTTACATCTCATTATCGTTAATATTTTCCTGAGCACTGATGGAGATAAATGAGTTCAGACGAACAGACTGTGACTGACCGATTGTCCGAGTGAGACACGGACGAACGGCACAAGCGACTGT
Organism: Sinonovacula constricta; assembly: GCA_007844125.1. Lineage (NCBI taxonomy): Eukaryota > Metazoa > Mollusca > Bivalvia > Cardiida > Solecurtidae > Sinonovacula > Sinonovacula constricta. Next base: position 37,291,112 of record CM017559.1, read on the forward strand.
ATCTTCTCCTCTCTGAGAGAAGCATTAACCCCCCCCCCCCACCCCCGCCCTGGATCCGTCTAAGCGTCAAAAAAAAAATGTTAATAATTTGTGAAAATTTCGTATAAATATTTTTTTAGCAAATGCTTTTCCAGCTCTTTGGACATGTGAGGAATTCGTATTTTTTTTTAATTGGGCTATTGGTTATAAACTGTATTTTCACAAATGTGTGACATATTCGTACGTATTTGTCACAGAAGTTGTGAGTAATTCGTATGAATTATTCGCACATGTGATATATTCGTATGTGTGAAAATTCCGGTTCAACAAAGGAACCTACACACTTGTTTACACAGCTGTCACCACAGTCGCCTCTTAATTTCTAGAAACATCGCCGGCTACAATTGTTTAAACGTCACTCAGCAAAGAACTGTATCATGTCTGTAGACCAGTGAGACATGCAACATAATAATGTGGGGGCTGTATAACTTACTCTTTCGTCAAAACCTGCAACAAACCATTAATCCACATGAAAGAAACCTTATAGCGGCGTAGTAAATGTTTTGTGGCCAGAGTGTGACATAAAAGTAAATAATGTGTTTGTCTCTAGTGTAAATCTAACAGAGAAATTTATTCAAGCACCGACATCAAGATGTATTACTGGGCCTCTGAATAGACCACAATTTGTATGTGTCTTCTTTTTTAAATTTGTCATGACATTGAAATGTATACCGTCGAAATGCAACATAGGGACAAAGAAGAGTTGCAAAAACGTTCAGCGTACTATTGTTTCCCTAAAAGATATCGCAGTTGTTGTTTATGAAGAAATATTAAAAAAAGGTTGCGTATCTATGAAAGGAAGATGCTTGAGATATTAAACAAGATGTTCGATAGATCGTTTATCACACTCCACTGCTTCTTTAGAGAAAAAAAAACATTCCGGATTTTTATTAGAATACCTGGCTATTAATCATACTGGACTTTTTATTGTCATGCATACGTCTACATCATTTTTTAAAAAAATATCTAGGAATGACACATATTAACTATAACTGGGCATACTATGTCAAGATATTATAAGAGAACACCTTGCTAACATATAGGGATAAATCCAAATGCAGACAGTAACACCTTCCTTTTGATAAAAAGACGTATTCTAGATATGTCTCTGCAAACATGGTACTCTTCTATCATAATTGGAAATATACTAGCCTGTTTAAACATACATTCATGTTTGAACAATATATTGACTTCATTGAAGAGGCAAAATAAAGAATAGCGTTGTGTAAATTTAGAGTCTCGCCTCACAACCTTAAGAGAGGAACTGGTAGATATGCGAATTTACAACATTACCTAATGAAAATGAGTATCGCCTTCTATTGATATGCACAAAATATTCAGATTTAAGAAAACAATATTTAAAAATATTGCCACAATTGGCCTAATATAGATTTCTTTATTATAAAATCTAAATATACGTTAATAAATGCTGCAAAATTTGCAGATTGTGCCAACCTTAGGATAACATAGTTTGATATTTGTGCGTGTTGATAATGAAAGATTTGGTAAATGTTAATAATCAAAATACATATTCAATGGAGATGTTTTCAATAAGTAACAAGTGTTTAATTCCGTATCATGCATAAAGAAGAAGGAAATATACAATTGTACACGCATTTCATAACAATGTTACAATTGTAGTACATGTTGGTAATAATATAAACTTGTGTAATTAAGTTTATGAGCTACAAATCTTGTTCTTTTGTAAACCCTGTCACCCCATGTTACTCTGTATATATACATTATTTGTGTTGTTATGCTGGAGTCAGATGATTAATACAATAAAATTGTAGTATTGTATTGAAATTTAAAGGGTGTTTTAGAATAAAGAAAGGAACTATTTTTCTCATTATATTATCATTTTTATTGTGATTCGATAAAGTGGAAATCTACTACATAAGCTAACATTGTCAGCATAAAATAAAACAACGGCAACAACAACAACAATAACAGAAATTGAACATTGTTTCTATTTTATAAAAGGAAGAGTATAATACTTGATATAAATTTAAAAGTTATTAAAATATTTTCATGTAAAGTCTTCCATCATAATTATAATTGAATTGTGTTTTTTATATTTTTAAATAATAAAATGTTGTTTTTTTTTCATAAATTTTTAAATAATAGAATGTGTTTTTTTAATTTTTTTAAATAATAATGGTCATTCATTTAAGACTATAAAATAGTATAATTGCAATTGAAATTACATTTGATATGAAAGTATGGATCATGCACATGTTAGTAATCATCTTGGAAGGCAAATTACAATTGTCGATTTTTTGCACTAAATCCTTTGCCTGTACTAAGAAATAAAGCATGTTTTGATTATAGAAAGTTTCGTGTTAGAAATTGTTCATAGTTGTTCGTCATATATATATATAGTACACTATATACGCGTATTTAAAGATTAGATTTTCAACCCTTCGCCTTGTCATCTAAGCTTTCATTGTATTTGAACAACTTCTGAATATTCTATAACTGGGATTTGTGATTTTTGTGTTTGTGTTGTTTTTTCTTTTACATTGCACAGACACAACTTTTTGTAATTTTGACGACGTCTAGCTAATTATAATGGAGAGAGAACCCGGACTTATGTCTGGGTAAAACCACCGGTTCACCACACATTAGCTGGAAAACCTTCCCACACGAAAGTTCGAACTTTGACCGGGGCTCGAACCCAAGCTACCCATGTGTGGTTCGTGCTTTGATTGCCACCAATATTGTTTTGATAATGTTTAAACATGTGTATTTTGGAATGTATAAAGGCATATAATTATATAAATTTTATATAGGTAACATTTACTGCCCGTTGTGACTATACTGTAGTTGGAGGTATGAAGTTATAGCTCCATTAGATCCACTGGGGACACAACAACACGAAATCTGCACTGGTAGCTTTTAAATATAGCTTCTTAAAATGTTGTGCTATTATCAAATGACTCGCACCAATGATACTCGTCGAAAGATATGGCTGGACCTGTTCCTTGTTCATTTGGCAATGTCATTATTTTTATAGGGTTTCGCAATGCAAAGCAGTCGAATGTGAACCAACTGGATGACGCTTTTCTTATTAAAATAACATTTGTATCTAGAGAGCTTTAATGACGAAGTTGCATATTACAGATGTTGCTTGGTTAATGCTTTTAAACTTTGAATACATTCTGTCTATCGAAACAGATATCTGGTTCCTAGTCGGAATTGTGGGGGTTTTGTGTCTCACTTTCCTTGCTTTGGCGTCAGCATTCACAGTATGGCTCACAAAACTGAAGTGTACAAAACATGCTGTCTTTCCAAAGGTAAGCTAAGGTCCGTATACGAAGTTATATGTAAGTTATATGTATTACCATATTGAAAATGGCAATTTTGATCAGAGATAATTGAAGCGTGATGATTGATTGAGCATGATGATTGATGGAGCATTATGATTGATGGAACATTATGATTGATGGAGCATGATGAATGATGGAGCATGATGAATGATAGAGCATGATGAATGATGGAGCATGATAATTGATGGAGTGTTATGATTGATGGAGGAGGATAATTGATGAAGCATGATGATTGATGGGGCATGATGAATGATGGAGGAGGAGGATTGATGAAGCATGATGAATGATGGAGCATGATGAATGATGGAGTGTTATGATTGATGGAGGAGGATAATTGATGGAGCATGATGAATGATGGAGCATGATGAATGATGGAGCATGATGAATGATGGAGTGTTATGATTGATGGAGCATGATGAATGATGGAGCATGATGAATGATGGAGCATGATGAATGATGGAACATGATAATTGATGGAGCATGATGAATGATGGAGGAGGAGGATTGATGAAGCATGATAAATGATGGAGCATGATGAATGATGGAGTGTTATGACTGATGGAGCATGATGATTGATGTGGGAGGATGATTGATGAAGCATGATGAATGATGGAGCATGATGAATGATGGAACATGATGATTGATGGAGCATGATGAATGATGGAGTGTTATGATTGATGGAGGAGGATAATTGATGGAGCATGATGACTGATGGAGGAGGATAATTGATGGAGCATGATGAATGATGGAGGAGGATAATTGATGTGGGAGGATGATTGATGAAGCATGATAAATGATGGAGCATGATGAATGATGGAACATGATAATTGATGGAGCATGATGAATGATGGAGTGTTATGATTGATGGAGCATGATGAATGATGGAGCATGATGAATGATGGAGCATGATGAATGATGGAACATGATAATTGATGGAGCATGATGAATGATGGAGCAGGATGAATGATGGAGCATGATGAATGATGGAATGGAGTGTTATGATTGATTGAGGAGGAGGATTGATGGAGGATGATAATTGATGAAGCGTGATAATGGATGGAACATGATTTTTGATGTAGCGTTGTGATTGATGAAGGAGGATAATTGATGAAGGAGGATAATTGATGAAGCGTGATTATTGATGGAGGATGATAATTGATGAAGCGTGATGATTGATGAAGGAGAATAATTGATGGAGGATGGTGATTGAAGTAGCATGATGATTGATGGAGCATGATGATTAAAATAGCATGATGATTGATGGAGCATGATGATTGAAGTAGCATGATGATTGATGTAGCATGATGATTGAAGTAGCATGATAATTGATGGAGGATGGTGATTGAAGTAGCATGATGATTGAAGTAGCATGATGATTGAAGTAGCATGATAATTGATGGAGGATGGTGATTGAAGTAGCATGATGATTGATGGAGCATGATGATTGAAGTAGCATGATGATTGAAGTAATATGATGATTGATGAAGGAGGATAATTGATGGAGCATGATGTCTGGTGTAGCGTGATGATTGTTGAAGGACCATGATTGATGAAGGAGGCAGTTGATTGATGGAGGAAGAGGATTGATGGAGGAGAATGATTGATGGAGGAGGATGATTGATAGAGGAGGATGATTGATGGAGGAGGATGACTGATGGAGGAGGAGGATTGATGGAGGAGGAGGATTGATGGAGGGGGAGGATTGATGGAGGAGGATGATTGATGAAGGAGGATGATTGATGGAGGAGGAGGGTTGATGAAGGAGGATGATTGATGAAGGAGGAGGATTGATGGAGGAGGATGATTGATGAAGGAGGAGGATTGATGGAGGAGGAGGATTGATGGAGCATGGTGATTAATGGAGGAGGATGATTGATGAAGGAGGAGGATTGATGAAGGAGGATGATTGATGAAGGAGGATGATTGATGAAGGAGAATGATTAATGAAGGAGGAGGATTGATGAAGGAGGATGATTGATGAAGGAGGAGGATTGATAGGAGGAGGATTGATGGAGGAGGAGGATTGATGAAGGAGGAGGATTGATGAAGGAGGATGATTGATGAAGGAGGATGATTGATGAAGGAGGATGATTGATGGAGGAGGAGGATTGATGAAGGAGGAGGATTGATGAAGGAGGATGATTGATGGAGGAGGATGATTTATGTAGGAGGAGGATTGATGGAGGAGGAGGATTGATGGAGGAGGAGGATTGATGGAGGAGGAGGATTGATGGAGCATGGTGATTGATGGAGCATGGTGATTGATGGAGCATGGTGATTTATGTAGGAGGAGGATTGATGGAGCATGATGATTTATGTAGGAGGAGGATTGATGGAGGAGGAGGATTGATGGAGAATGCTGACTGATGGAGGAGGAGGATTGATGGAGGAGGAGGATTGATGGAGGAGGAGGTTTGATGGAGGAGGAGGATTGATGGAGCATGGTGATTGATGGAGCATGGTGATTGATGTAGGAGGAGGATTGATGAAGGAGGAGGATTGATGGAGGAGGAGGATTGATGGAGGAGGAGGATTGATGTAGGAGAAGAATTGATGAAGGAGGATGATTGATGGAGGAGGAGGATTGATGGAGAATGATGGTTGATAGAGGAAAATGATTGATGGAGGATGCTGACTAATGGAGGATATCGAATAGTAAAAAAATAATTTAGTTAGGTTCAACGTTTTACTTGTTTAGTTGTCTTTACTTTTGTCTATGAGCAGATTCCGATGATGTACAATATGAAATACTACGTGTGTAACAGCAGCGAAAGAAATGATCAAACAGAATTGTCCGGCCACTCATTGATGAGAGACAATCTCCATACTGACTTGAGTGTAAGTTATTTTAAATAACAAACTTAGTCATGTGTGTTGTCTGTAATTGTTCTTGCACACAACGCGAATGTTTGTAAAGTCACAGAATATTGAAAACAAACGTCCCTAATGGTTGCCGCTATTTGTATACATGTATCAAAGCATGGCTTGCCACGATAAATCTATTGTCGTTTCTTAGGAAGAATAAACGCGTTCATTAACGGTTTTAAGATTTTATCTATAAAACCACAAAAAGCGCCAACAAACTAGACATTCATCGAGTGATACTTCTTCGAATATAACGACATCAAGCTGAAACCCAATACCTAATGTAGTTCAGACAATTTTCGTTAAATCAAATCAGAATGTGTGTTGTTGTTTGTGTTTTTTTATGTTGTTGTTTTTTTTGTGTTTTTTTGTTGTTTTCTATGGGCTCGCAAACTTGATGCGCCGGGTTCGAACTGCACTTGCTGCATGCATATGCATTAAGCTTAATTAGTTCTATGATTCGTTAATAAGTTTTGATGTTATTAATTTTTTATAAAAAAAAATAAAGATTATCTTTTCAGTTTGATTTGCTTTGGGAACGGTTTAAATGGAAGAAATCCAGCAGACAAGCACCTATAAATTATTTCGTCAATATCGAACCAATCAGTGATTTGTTTTTGTCTGGCATGTACAAAGGACGTGTTCGGAGATATACTGAGTTGTAAAGCTTAAATCGGCAGCAATATTTGCATGTACTTCCGGCCAATGGTTGACAGTGGACAAATAATAATATGTTGCCGACACGGAATGCGTATTAAGTAATGCCTACAGTCTGAAAGTTCCATAATTTGGGGTTGATCGTGAATATCCACAAGATAAAGCAAGTGTACGAAAACATCTTGACACATGCGAGCAAGAAAGGGACACTCGAGTGAAAAGGACGACAGTTCAAATCCGGTACCCTGCCTAACTGTTGATAGAGGGTAGAATAATAGCAGACATGTTTCCCGACTGGTTCTCACTAATGAATGAGGAACGGTGCTAGATGTGTCAGGCACGCAACGAACCGGCCATCAGCAAATATGCGACATTTACTCCGGAGACTCTGACAGTGACAACCAATCATCGTTTAAAGCTCACATAACAAATCAAAGCGCCGAAAAGCGCGGTTTTTGGTGATGTAAGTTTAACCCTAAAGATGTGCAAACAATGGTCAATATTATTCCGTGGTAAATCAGATTCACAACGCATTGGAAAGCAGACAAGTCTTCAGCTGCAAAAACACCTCTTCTAAATATATAGATAACACATTGGGACACAAGTTACAACACAGTCAGTAACATCCGATAATAGAAACTATTAAATTAAAGTTATACAACAGTTTTTATGATTAGGTCTTAAATAATTGCTAATAAATGCAGCCGGTGGACAATAGCAGTCAATAACACGATGTCGGAGGTGTTCCGTGAGACACTTTTCAGAGAAAGAACCAAGTATTTCCGTCTTTTAAATACGGTAGCTTGGAAAAATAAAGTGTAGCTAACAATTATAAAAAGTAGCATTAAACAAAAGAAACCGAGTATACCGATTTTAGAAAGGCTGCTTGTAAATACAGATGTAGCAGAGAACAAGGAAAACACACAAAGTAGCAAAAATACTCCACTTTTAATCAGAGTTATGGTTCGTTACTGTCAAATATTTATGTAATTTATCAACAGAGTAAGAGAGTGTTTTGTTCCTATGATAGTCACCTCCTTGTTCAAAGCGCATGCTCTCTATGGATGCCTCACATCCTGGCTCTTTCTTGTACATAACCTGGAACAGAACCGCATAAGGCCCCGTGCGGGATATCGCTAGTATCTCGGCCTAGTAGAACTTATAAGAGTTCGCCCCCCCCCTGTTTCGACCCTTTCCTTTAATCACTGGGTGATGTTCCTGCGCGGATTTGTTCATTCATAAACGCGTATTTCACGTAAACCTGCATTAAACAATATAATGCCTTGAACTTCTAGTATTCACAATATTTATGTTAACATTTGAAGCATACAGGTCTGTACACAACGCGTCTAGTCTCCTTTGATATACAAATGTGTTCCTTTACACGCACTACTTCTCTCCTGGCATTGCGACTGACAGCGAGTAGTCAAGGTCACGTTGAGTCAATTCTCCATGCTTCCAAAATTCAAGCTTGCTCAAAACTCTGAGCAGCACGTGCACATGCTCATGGAATATACCGACAGGAAACAAGTGAGCAAGGGGCAAGGACCACGGGCCACAAATACAACGTAAAGTAAGGTACCGTGGGCAGGGTTCGCCTTTTATGGAGTCACGTAATTCCAAGGCGAAAGAAAGTGTTGCCTGATGCAACGGTGCGCGACGAAGAGCTCTCCGGTCCCCCACTTCGATCGAGGTCTGGCAACTCAGGTGTATGAAGGTCGCACATGGAAGGTGGACTTTATTAACCGTGTTGTGAAACGAAGCAGAATCGGGATGTTGGTGCGGACCGGGAGATGTTGGTGCAGACCGGGAGATGTTGGTGCAGACCGGGAGGATGTTGGTGCAGACCGGGAGATGTTGGCAGACCGGGAGATGTTGGTGCGGACCGGGAAATGTTGGTGCAGACCGGGAGGATGTTGGTGCAGACCGGGAGATGTTGGTGCGGACCGGGAGGATGTTGGTGCGGACGGGAGATGTTGGTGCGGACCGGGAGGATGTTGGTGCAGACCGGGAGATGTTGGTGCGGACCGGAAGGATGTTGGTGCGGACCGGGAGGATGTTGGTGCGGACCGGGAGATGTTGGTGCGGACCGGGAGATGTTGGTGCGGAGCGGGAGGATGTTGGTGCAGACCGGGAGATGTTGGTGCGGACCGGAAGGATGTTGGTGCAGACCGGGAGGATGTTGGTGCGGATCGGGAGGATGTTGGTGCGGACCGGGAGATGTTGGTGCGGACCGGGAGATGAAGGCGAGAGCGGAGCAACAGAAACGGTCTATCTGTAGGGCGGCTCTAGGGACAGTAGACACGTGCTGTTTGCCATCTGAACGTAGAAGGCTTAGTCAAATAACATTGAGTAAACTGGAGTCGAATGAGGTGAACAAACTGTTCAAAATGCATGACATTATTTTACTATGTGCGGCCTGGAGAAATATTTATTTCAATACAAAAAGAAGGGATTCAAGAGTGTTTAACCTAATCACGTAAATAAACACCAGAGGACACGTCGGGATCGAGGGGACTGTATCATCTATATAGCTGACAGTGTTTATATCTGGATGATACTGTTGTTAAAACTTTTAATGACTATATAATAAAACTTAAAGGTATACAGATGGGGACGAATGATAATGGGGATACACGTTTCTTTATTTCAATGTACCTACTTGAAGTAGTCGTAAAATCCCTTTTTAATAAAATGTTTTTGATTTGTAATTGGAAGAAATTATTACAAATAGCAAAAGTACAAACAGCTATATTTCGAACATAATCATTGCTTTTTCGAAAGATGGCGATATTGAACGTTAAAATTATATAATTAATAATGTCAAACTGACAATAGAGAATTTTATGAACGTTTGTGTTATATGTGTAATGTAGTAGAAACCAACTATAATAATGTGGAATGTAGTAGAAACCATCTGTAATATGTGTAATGTAGTAGAAACCATCTGTAATATGTGTAATGTAGTAGAAACCATCTGTAATATGTGTAATGTAGTAGAACCATCTGTAATATGTGAAATGGTGTAGAAACCATCTGTAATATGTGTAATGTAGTAGAACCATCTGTAATATGTGAAATGGTGTAGAAACCATCTGTAATATGTGTTATGTAGTAGAAACCATCTGTAATATGTGTAATGTAGTAGAACCATCTGTAATATGTGTAATGTAGTAGAACCATCTGTAATATGTGTAATGTAATAGAACCATCTGTAATATGTGTAATGTAGTAGAAACCATCTGTAATATGTGTTATGTAGTAGAAACCATCTGTAATATGTGTAATGTAGTAGAAACCATCTGTAATATGTGTAATGTAGTAGAACCATCTGTAATATGTGTAATGTAGTAGAAACCATCTGTAATATGTGTAATGTAATAGAAACCATCTGTAATATGTGTAATGATGTAAAAACCATCTGCAATATGTGGAATGTAGTAGAAACCATCTGTAATATGTGTTATGTAGTAGAAACCATCTGTAATATGTGTAATGTAATAGAAACCATCTGTAAAATGTGTTATGTAGTAGAAACCATCTGTAATATGTGGAATGTAGTAGAAACCATCTGTAATATGTGGAATGATGTAAAAACCATCTGTAATATGTGTAATGTAGTAGAAACCATCTGTAATATGTGTAATGTAGTAGAACCATCTGTAATATGTGTAATGTAGTAGAAACCATCTGTAATATGTGTAATGTAGTAGAAACCATCTGTAATATGTGTTATGTAGTAGAAACCATCTGTAAAATGTGTTATGTAGTAGAAACCATCTGTAATATGTGTAATGTAGTAGAACCATCTGTAATATGTGTAATGTAGTAGAAACCATCTGTAATATGTGTTATGTAGTAGAAACCATCTGTAATATGTGTAATGTAATAGAAACCATCTGTAAAATGTGTAATGTAGTAGAAACCATCTGTAATATGTGTAATGTAGTAGAAACCATCTGTAATATGTGTAATGTAGTAGAAACCATCTGTAATATGTGTAATGTAATAGAAACCATCTGTAATATGTGTAATGATGTAAAAACCATCTGTAATATGTGGAATGTAGTAGAAACCATCTGTAATATGTGTTATGTAGTAGAAACCATCTGTAATATGTGTAATGTAATAGAAACCATCTGTAAAATGTGTTATGTAGTAGAAACCATCTGTAATATGTGGAATGTAGTAGAAACCATCTGTAATATGTGGAATGTAGTAGAAACCATCTGTAAAATGTGTTATGTAGTAGAAACCATCTGTAATATGTGTAATGTAGTAGAAACCATCTGTAATATGTGGAATGTAGTAGAAACCATCTGTAAAATGTGTAATGTAGTAGAAACCAACTGTAATATGTGTAATGATGTAGAAACCATCTGTAAAATGTGTTATGTAGTAGAAACCATCTGTAAAATGTGTAATGTAGTAGAAACCAACTGTAATATGTGGAATGTAGTAGAAACCATCTGTAATATGTGTTATGTAGTAGAAACCATCTATAATATGTGTAATGTAGTAGAAACCAACTGTAATATTTGTAATGGTGTAGAAACCATCTGTAATATGTGTAATGTAATAGAAACCATCTGTAAAATGTGTAATGTAGTAGAAACCATCTGTAATATGTGAAATGGTGTAGAAACCATCTGTAATATGTGTAATGATGTAAAAACCATCTGTAAAAGAAGAATAAAAAATAAAACAATAATCGAAGTGCACCGAAGTGCACCGAAAAAAGGTTGGTTTCATTATTCGTGTAGAGACAGAACAAATATATTTTATGATAATTTTAAGGAATTATAATTATATAATTATAAAGTAATGTTAACAGACAAAATATGGCAAAATCTAGAAGACAGAATATAAAAGTTGTATAAGACACAAACAATATGTATATCACTCATAAGAATAAAAGAATAATGGAAAATGTGAAATTTTAAAATTGTTCCGCGTGGACACTCAAATACTACGTTACACAACGTATAATTCTAGACAAAATTCAAAACAATAGATAGTCCGATCTTACTATTGTTTTTCAAGCGAATAATGATAAACTGCTTTTTGAATGAAAAATATATTCATACTGAATTACACATTATGTTCTCATGTATGTTGATTGACAGATTAAGCGCGTAGGACAGAAAAATAATGTTTATGTGGAATCACAAGCGGACTATAGTAAAGGTACGATTGATAACTTATTTGCTTTAAATACAGTAGTTTTATCTACTAATGAGCAATCAACTATTGCACTGATGGATTTCAAGAAGACCTACGATCTTGTTGTCCGAGATCTACCATGGTACAAGTTATAGATATGGCGTTTGATGAAAAATACTAAACTTCATTAATATGCACGGTACATTAAAAACAGTAGTTCGGACAAAAAGAATATTGAGCGACAGCTACTCAAATGCGTATGGGTCGGTTAGTGGGGAGTGTTTGTCATCTTTTCTCTTTTCAATGTATGAAAACGATCTTGAAGAAACACTGGTATTATAAGGATTTGAAGGAATCAATATTGAAATGTTTAAACTCTCCATTCTTTTATACGCCATAGTGATGGTTTCCGAAATTAAAAAAGGATTGCAGAATGATCGACATTCTATGCGAATACCATTTAAGATTAAAACTGACTGTCAATGTTAGCAAAAGTAAAATGGTGATATTTAAAAAGGGTGACACTTTACCGAATGTTAGTTTTCCATACCACGATGATGAATTCAAGATAGTATCTAAGTATAGCTACTTGGGCGTTACGTTGTCGTCAGGCGGAAGTTTCTCGCACAATTGCGATGTAATAGCCAGCCAAGCTTTAAAGGGGATATTCAAAACGAACCAATATTACGTAATTCTGCGGATATTTAAAGGTAGTATTCGAAAGTTTATATCAAATTCATGTAACAATACCGTACCATTGCTTTGTGGAATTATGGCATACTTTCTATCTAAACTCATACTTTAGTATAGGTAAAGACAGTTTTGAACACCGAATTTTATTGTTAAACAGTACAAATCGCTATCAAAACACGCTAAAAGTTTAATCATTCCAAATGTATAAATAATCACGATAGTGATCTCTGCTAAAAATAGATATCGACGTCAGAGCGGGTTACCCGGATGACGGTACAACGTAATCTCAAAGTGGTTTTCGTTCTTTAACATAGCTATCTTTGCAACGTGGCTCCGATAGGAAATACCTGTTTGCAATAAGGAATGTGGGTTTATGTTTCACTGTTCACGTTGATCTAGGGCATTAATAAGCAGCATTTTGCAGAATCTTTTCAGGATACAATGACATCTTGGTTGTTTGAGAAAATATATTTTGGTCAAAACTGTCGGATACCACATTTAAAGTAAACTATCGACTGGAGCTTTGATAAGATGATTACAACTACACTTAATTACAGAGCTGTGATTAATATCAGAGCTCCCCAATTTGCGCGTATTCATTAAAATCTTTGTAAGCTAATACTTCGAACAAAATTGCGAACACAAAACGACATCGTGAGTTACTAACACATAGGGAGACTGTATCTACAACAACAATAGCGGATTTGACATGATACGATACTGGCTTAAAATTGTTCACTGCATGGATTAAATACAAGAGACACGCCTAAGAAATATTACTATTACACATTGAATCATTTCCAAACAAAATACATGGGAGGCATTATTAAACCGATTTTAGACAAGTTAGGTTTTTAGTCATGTTTTGTTTTATGTGCTAGTAAGCAAAGAGCAAATAACTGTTATCAGCATGCGTGATACGCAAACATCAGTGTATCACCAAGAGCAAATACATTCAAGCAATTTTATGTCTTTAGCTTTTAAAGCCTACTTAGACAAAATAGAAGTGGGTAAATTTAGAATTGCTCTCACAATATTAAGTAGAAACCGATCGATGGCATAAACCAAATCCTGTACCACTAAATGAAAGGAAATGTGAACACTGCAACGTCCTTACGATGATTTCATTTTCTGTTGGAATGTACGTTGTACGCCTCACTTAAACAGCAGCAAATAAAACCGTATTGCTGGAGACGATCCAACATGTTCATTGAGCTACTCAAGCCCGACAATAAGACAACTATAACATAACAAGCGATTCACATATTCATCATTTCTTTTGAAATTAGAACAGTAATGTTGTCATGATCATGCATGATGTGCTGTTTTTAAATTTTTGTGGTGTATAGATATGCATGGAGTTTACATAACTTGTATCCTATATATGTCAAAACACAGGCTGCAGCCTATTCTATTTACATTAAATTATAATCTTATAATGTACGAGAATATTGTGAAACCATTCAGCACAGTGACGAAGCTTTCCGTGTTTAACATGATTAAACTATTATCACTCTTATTCAACAATTTTCCTGACAAATGAAAATGCAGTTTCGAGTATGCGAGTATGTGTATATAAATACAAAACATCTACACTATACGTGCGTACGTGCACGGGTGTGCGTTTGTGTGTCGGCGTGTGTGCTCGTGATAACAAGACTGCCCCTTATTCTATTTTCGATCCCAAATATTTACTATTATATATTTGGCTACAACCCACGTACAATAGTCGTTATTTAAAGTATATATTAAAACAACACTGATACTGGAATAATTTCATATTGAAATTAATAGATTTCAATCATCCTTGACAACAAAATAACTTATATCCAGTACGTACAAGTGACTACTATAGATTTATTTGGACATGTTATCAATTATTCTAGCATCATGTTATATGCTGTATGTTATCACATCTTACTATTTTAATGTTGTCCAACATCCATTGACCATGATGAATATCTTGATATTATACATATTAACTGTATGGGTCAGAGGCTATGACTATTACAACAACTATCTAGCTATCTTTATAATTGCGCCACTTTTTTATTTTCCAGACTGACAGACAACACAATCTTCGCAAGGACAACTCGTTCACATATATTCTATTGATCACTTGGAATATTTAATTCCATTATTCATTGAGCTTTAAACGTTTCGATTTATTGAACAGGTCAAATAAAAATGCAAACTTAATGATCTATAATCGTGTCGCTTTAACCAGAACGTAGGTAACGCTGTGCAAAGTAAGTGACAGGTAAAATTACAAAGTGATATATTTCCTTTTCCCACATTTTGCTTTGACCAAGTTAAAATACATCAATGCATTACAAATTATTATTCCAATTGGCATATTTAAGCCGTTTTAATTTGTTCTATCACACATTATTTGATGTTCACACTTAAATGGACGTGTTCGCACAAATCAGTTTAATCATTGACAATTTTTTATGTTTAAACTTAACTACAGTCAATATGTTAATAAATGACCCTGTTATAGGACGACCTTCTAGACGTATCCAATACGGGACGATTGCGACTCAAGCGAGTTCTTGGTGAAGGAGCGTTCGGTGACGTATATGAGGGTGAGACGTCATACGACGAAGGCAAGACGTGGGTTAAGGTCGCCGTGAAGAGGCATAGAGGTAGAAACTGACATTTGATAAAGTAATTTTTAATCTAGGTGTTTTCTCTGGATGGGGATA